>JAOXYF010000022.1:2273877-2288731 GCA_028565775.1 Sternarchorhynchus goeldii
TCCTCCTCCTAAGTGTAAAGCAAGCAGAAAGTGATACTAGAAGCACAGTGGTGATTAGGAAGATCTCCTTATGCTCACTTATCTTCATTCGTAGTGTTTAGACCATTTTGCAATTTTCCTATTTTGTTTGATTTCTCTGAGGAGAGGCTCCCACCCTGCACATTCATCTGTGTTATAGTGATCATGTCCAGCTAATGTTATCATCAAACAGCTCTAGCCAAAACTGAAGATGGCAGAGCTTACCAGCTATAGAAATTTAAATATTTATGTGGTATAGATTTAGAACGTACATGTACCTTCTAATGTGCATTGTACATTCTAGTGTCAAAGTATTTGTGATTTTGAAATTATTACAGTCCCTTATCATACACAGCAATTAATGTTAAGTCATATTTCCATAGTTTAATATATAAGTGTTAAATATATAACACAAAGTTATAAGTGTCTATAATGAGATATATATAAAAATTCCAGATCTTTTGTATATAGGTTACTCAGCTATATGGCTGTGTTGGTACATATGCAGCCCAGAGAGTAGTGATGCACCTGAGCTTCTGGTGGGTTTGGGGTGTAAAAAAAGATAAAGCAGCATGAATAATGGATAAAGAATGTCCTCAACTGACTATTAGTCATCAATCTTTCTATAAGCTGAAAGGTGGAACTGAAGTGTGATCTCTCCCACGCTCTCTCTCTCACACACACATACATACATATATAAAAACACACACACACACACACACACACACACACACACACACACACACACACACACACACACACACACACACACACACTAAATTGATTCATCTGAACATCACCTTCATAACTCAGCAGCATTTAGCTACATATGGCTAGGCAGTTAGAAGAACTCCAAGTACCCTCTTGGTCCAAAATAACTGTACCGAAACCCAGGTAAGTGTAAAAATTTGCCTTTTAAAAACCCTATTCCTGTATGCCATTTCTTTTCAGAAATGCAATTACACATTCAATAAGTCTCCTGAGCAAAGCTCTACATTTTACATTAACCTTTATGACTACGGTGCTGGTGGCTTTGCAACCATCATAATGTCCTGTTTTGTAATCACCTCCTTGAATCAGAAGATTAATGAAACCTTTTCATTTTCTTATTTCACCTCACAAAGGGAGGGAATAAAAATCCGGGTCTTTGAAGAACGAGGATGTCGTGTAAGCATTTAGTGTGCGGTGGTATTAATGCCACTCGAGAAGAAAAACTCTGAACTGGTTGAAACGTACCACGGAAATTCAAACAGGATTCTCAGTGCCCACACCAAAGGTCAGCGGCTAATGGTAGGGAACGGTGGGAAGAAAAGGTGGACATTTCACTGAAAGTGGCTCAGAGTGGACTAGAATAAGTTTGAATGCTATGTAAGGGTGACATTGGGCTGCCGTGGATCGTTTGAGAATGAAAGGTCAGCAATATCCTTCACAGTCAGATCACTCCCTCAGTCTCGCAGTCTTTCTTGTTGTCCTTCATCGTTGTCGTTTCACCTCTTTTGCAAGCTCCCACATCTCAACCCACTCCAGACCTGCTGCCATAGTGACAGTGGAATTTAGTTACTAGCCGAAGTAGAGCAAAGGAACACCTATAGGCAAGGGTCATAAACCAGAGCATCTACTGATCAATAGGGAAACACGTGCCACACTGAGATAACAGCTGATGGATACGATATCAAAGACGGTAGCGTGAAGCTAGTTGGTTGTCACCTGGGAAAGGGCTCGCTAATGTAGATAAGTCTGGTGTTTGTGGGCTTGTGTGTGTGTGGGCTTGTGTGTGTGTGTGGGCTTGTGTGTGTTTAATGCACAGGCACAGTTCAATTTTTAAAGGTAAGCTATGTTGAATAAATCCATGCTGAATTCAATGAAAATGTTACGAAAAACACTGAGCTGCATTTTAATGTGAAAGTCATAGTCATTCAGTGAATGTCAACAAACAGAAGTAGGAGCACCTGTAGCCCAAAGAGGATAGAAAAGCAGAGGATGCGTGAGGAGAAGTACAGCAGGCCAGGCTAGCAAATAAAACTCTTTGTCAGAGCATGTCAGCGTGGGGTCCAGGAACAGGCAGATTAGTGGTTTCCTGCAATCAAGGCTGCCCATTTAGCAAGTCAACCTTTCATCAGAGAAAAGCTGGAGATGGTCTGGCAACCCAAAGTGATGATCACTGTACAAACCCTAGCTGTCTGCGGTGGCTAACCTTTGGCTGTGCTGTTGTTTCGTTCTTCAGTTTTTATCGATGTTGATCCCTCTTTCAGTGAAGCTCCAGTATAATTAATGTGAGAATTAAGTTTCACACCAAGCTCATGTGCTATAAGGCATTTTCCCATCAGTTTGTCCTCGGTCTCAAGGATATGAGAATCCATGATGAAAATATCTATACAAACTGCATTAACACATTTACTGGTTGACCTAGAGAAGGTTATCAAACGTGCTTGTGTTTGCTTATGGGCCCAGTGCAACTGTACTCACCCTGCCTTGATGTAGTCAAGGAAAGTATGCTCTGCCTCTACCAAGAACGAAAGCAAAGTCACCTAAGGGAATTTAAGAGAACAGAACATTTACAATATAATGTACCATATGTCCTACACATAATATCTACCTCGGAGCAACTGATCATGCACACATACACACAAATACACACACACACCCTTCCAACTGATCACACACACATACACACAAATACACACACACACCCTTCCAACTGATCATGCACACATACACACAAATACACACACACACCCTTCCAACTGATCACGCACACATACACACAAATACATACACACACCCTTCCAACTGATCACACACACATACACACAAATGCACACACACACCCTTCCAATTGATCACACACACATACACACAAATGCACACACACACCTTTCCAACTGATCACACACACATACACACAAATGCACACACACACCCTTCCAGCTACCAAAGTGGGTTGTTCTTGCTCATTAGTGTTGACATCTCATGAATGATGTGTCACTGTGGAAAGGTACAAGCCAATGGTACTAGTATTTGCAGCAGTTTAATTTCACAGCGGACCGCAGTTCTCTGAAGATGCATCCTGAGTCATACAACCACTGCATCCCCAGTCATGTCAGCATAATCGAACGAGACGTTAATCACACTTCAAAATGAATACCGAACACTGGATTTAAACAACTATGAAGCCTAAAAACTGAACGTCAACTCTAAATAAACTGATTTAGATCATAGATTAATGTAGTATTTTGTTTATTTGACTCAAATGTTTAGTGTTTACACCCTTCATGAGATAACCAATTCAAACCACTGAAAACGTATCGTTTTTAATGGAAGGATGGGCTGCTTAAACACATGCGACATGCTTACCGTTCCAGAATTTATGTATCTTCTTTTCTTTGTTTTCTTTTTGGCATTCACCACCTGAAAGCCCACATTTACATATGCCAGTGATATTTTAAACAAGTAGAAAGAACAATAAATGTGGAAGTTTTCTTCAGATACGACATACCTAATAGCAACCAAATAAATTCTCTATCCAGTTTATATGGGAAGTTAGAATGAAACATGAATATGAATTTAGACCTTGACAGGAAGTATTTTCAGCTCTAACACAGCCACAGTTTGTTTGCATATCAATACAATGATACATTCAGGACATTTAATGGTACATTCAGGACATTTAATGGTACATTCAGGACATGTCAAATCATTCTTATGCCTCTACTAAAATGCTGTTTACCTTTTATCAAATGAATAAAAATTGTAGAATGGCTTATTTCAATGAACTACATTTTAGTAAATCTCCTTAACTGTCCTAGCCATGTTTCCACCTGTGCAAACTGGTAAGTAGGATATAACTGAAATGTCCACCCTCAAGATGTCAGCTGGCCCTGGCCTTGTGTGTTAAAGGCAGGCTTGACGTGGAGGTGTCCACACTGGTCTTGAACCTGCTCTAACCTGTTCTAACCTGCTGGACGTCTGTGCTGTTCTCCGGACCCTGCTGACACTGTCACGCTCCATTACACCAACTCTTGCTTTTTTCATCTTCCCACAGAGATAACGTCAGGGTACACCTATGTACATACTCTCCCATATGTTTCCATCTTTCTCTCCCTCTCTCTCTCTCTTTCTCTTTTAGTCCCTCCCTCACACCTCCAAGAAATGTCCAATACACACATACATGTGCAAAAAACGTATAAACCATTCATTATATAGTAAGGCAGCTAGAAAAACTGTAATAATCCATCAATGTTTCTTCCTTTCTAATCAATCATTCACTTTGATTTAACATAATCTCATAAATTCAAATACTCTTTTGCCCTGTGATAGTTTCAGTGCAGAGCCATATGTATAATGAATTATTAATTAATTAGTATTCATATTGCTTTGTGTATAAATTATAGTGTATTAACATCTAATGAGGAAAAATGCTTTCACAGCCCATAAATTAGCACTGAAACTAGCATAGCTAGTCTTTCATGTGGTGGTGTCTGAGAAATTTGCCCTTGTGAAGGTTAGCAAATACAATTTCTTGTGTCAGGCGGGCTATAGAAGAACAAGTTCACCCTCTTTATCCTCCCCCTGATACACCCACCTCATACCTCTGTTCCTCCAGGCAGTTACACATGACATGAGTCTCCTTACTCACTTAATCAACATCGACATATTCTCTAGTCAGCCACATAGGCACGTCAATGGAAGCTCAGGTAATATCACACATCAGTCAGTGCCTCTGCACAGAAGACTGCCTGAAACCTGGTTTAATTACCAGGTTTTACCCACCATCCCTGGAAGAATATTACTCAATTATTCTGTTAGATCATTCACAAAGCTCCTCACAAGTGATCTTCATTTCTAAACAATCCAAATAATATCTCCAGGCTAATGTCAATCCAACAGGATTTTGTTTATATTGGAATACAGCAAGGTGTTACACAACAGCAACAGTACCAGTATTACACACTCAGCTGAAATTCTCCACGTAAACACACTATTCAGAACTCAAGCGTTTTCCTTTCCATGTAGAACCATTTTCAGTATGAAGGTTTACAGCAGCATGATATCCGAAGATCTTCAGTGATGACAAAACCAACAAAGACACCTTACCATGACTTTGCCTGCATTGGGGGAACAGATGGTAATACCACTTACCTCGTAAACATTGAACTGACTCTGTTCCCGCGATAGCTCTCGGTAGCTAGTGGTGAATTCCCCAATGAAGTCATGACTGAAAAAGAAAAGGAGCACATGTTAGTGGATTGACTTTAAAGTTTAGGCTTCCATGTGAAGCGAAAAGATGGGAACAAAAAAAAAAGTGGCCATATTTGCACACACATCTAATAAGTGTTAAACACTGAGAGGAAACCTACCTGCCATCCCTGTCCCAGTCGTAAATTTCCACCTTAATTGACCTGTAAGACAGATGACAGGACGACCTCTAATGAGTGGGTATATGAAGAGAGTGTGTCATTAGCATCTCACCTTGAAAAGGGAACGGAGGAAGCGTTTCTCTTAAAATGAAAGTATTGTGAAGCGATTTCAGGAGTTTCACTCTTCTTACACATCTCACCTCACCTTCAAACCAGCCAATTACATTCCGTTAGCTAGAGAGCGCGTGCAGAATTAAGCAGCAGCGAGCAGGAATCACCCGCTTAAGCGTTGCTATGGCGCTAGCTCCATATCACTTAGCCTGACACAGACCACGATTTAATTACTGTTTGTCGTTTATTATTATTACAATTTGAATAATTACAACCTCTCTCTGTCTACAAAGAGCCAGTTTTGTCAATTACACAGAGACAACCTTGATGTGTTTCTTTTCTTAACAAAAACAGTAACAATGAATACCCGCCATTAAGTGGCAAACAAACAACCTACACCATGATATACAAAGAAGTCTCAGGTTTAATCGCGTTGGTCTGATCTGATAGTGTTAATCAACCGCTTAATGAGACTAAATACAAAGCAGAGTTAGAAGGATTCTGTTAGTCAAAGCACTGCTGAATTCTTGATATGCACAAGCAGCCTCTACAACATTTGGGAATGAGCAGTTCCAAACTAGTGAGGCATTGCCAGCCAGAACTGAGGAAATTACTTCAGACACAACACCAGCTTAGATTAGCAGAACATTTGTCTATCTGTCACTGGAAAAGATTGACAGACTAGATGAAAGGCAAAGTTCGGACACAGGTAGCAGCCTCTATAGGCCAAGATATGTCAAGGTCTCAAGGTTTTCATTAAGAAAGTAAGACAAGCCAGTTATTTCTTAGCCTCAGGGGAAAATAGGGTGCAAAACAGGATGTTTTCCATTACCAAACTGAGGCAAGCAGCCACAAATGGGCAATGCGTTTACCACGACTAGGGCATTACGCAAAAATCATGTGCTTAAGGAAAGTTACGCTGCAGCTCAGAAAACTGCACTACAGCTATGAATTTGCAGCTTCCCTGTACTGCACGTCTGAAATTAAACAGATTGACACAGTCAACTGCTGGCTCAGGATGTCTTGCTGGGAGACACGGACAAATACATCAGCTTTGACACTCGGAATAAAAAGATACCCTCTTGATGTGTCAATCAAAACAAATGCCTTCTTCTTTTAAGAGCTCTTAGGGACCTCCAACTTAAGGAAGGTGGATTGTGCCTTAATGTTAGCAATGACAGAATAAGGTCTGGAGAAAACAGTATCGCAAAATGTAACAGAAACAATACATCCAAACTACAGTACAGCGCTGCTTATAACAGCTAATTAAACATGAAAAAACTAAATAATATATTGAAAACCAATATTCATTTTAAACACTTAAAAGACTATACAAAAACAAAGACTATACAAACAACTTAAACAGCTGATGAAAGTCCTCTGAGTGACGAGATCTGGTTCTCTGAAAGCATCTATAAGAATGTTTCTACTACCCATATATGCATATAATCCACATATAAGCATGTACTGAAGACCCTGGTTAGAAGGTTGTAATGCCTGCATATTTCTATATAATTACTAAAGAATTATCTTAACTTGAGCCCAGTATGAATCCTCCCTATTACAGTGTATCTAGGAGTGATACCTGGCATAGAACCAGAACAGCAGAAGGTGGATGCGTGAATCCACACACACAAGGAAAGAAAAACTAAGAGCCAGATAGTTCTTAGGAGGCAGGTGGCTCTGTTCCCAGCACTCTGACTGGATATGACAGCACTCCAGACAACACACAGCTGTCTGTGAGTCTGCCAGACTCACCTGGACTATGAACACACACAAACCCCACTGGCACATTCAGGGTGCTTTTATCCTTGGAGTCCTTCTCTACAAATCTGCCCTGTTTCACACTCCTTGACATTCTTTTTTTTTCTCTCTCTCTCTCAGATATTATCGCAAACGCAGTTTGTGCTGTCAGAGGTTCATCAGCAGTGTGATTGCTATCTGTGGCAATCAATGAAAAGACGCTGAGCTCCTCTCAGCAGTTAGCCCAGAAATAACTCCCCTGTCTCATGGATACAATAACACTGACAAACCATTACTGCCTGGATCTGTTAGGATGTTTTTTCGGATGATTACACTACGAAAATTGTATGTACTACATTATTAGCGGCAGCAAACGTTCATTGCCAATGTATATGTGCATACCTGTCATGGTCTCCATTGCACAGAGCTCTAACAGGAATGCTGAAAGGTTTCCATACAGGGTTCAGGGTATTCTTTACCACCTCAGTCTTATGGCATATCGTAAACCTGACCACAGAAGCAAAAATAACCCAAATGAGCTCCATTCAGCAGAAAACTAACAGTAAACTAGATCTCGAGATGCAAATTTACTATTAAAAGTGGAATTACATTGTGTCAACATGAAGCCTTTTTACCATGCTGTGGTAATACATAAAAATGTATTACGTTTGTACACAGCAGTCAATTTTGTAGTTTCTGTATATTGTTATGAAGCGAAATTGTGCTGTGAAGATTTTTCTTGCTCATAGCTTCGCTCTCACTTGTTCAGAACAGTGTGCATGAACCCAGTAACTCACGTTCCATCCTCATTACTCCGGTAGAACACCATGAAAGGATCAGACCGACCAAAGAAATCTTTCTTGTCCAGCTTATTGGCACAGAATTGCATAGTGGCACAGTCCTGAGGGAGTTCATGAGAGGGAGAGAGAGAGAGACAGGAGGGAGGGAGGGATGGAAGGAGAGAGAGAGAAAGAGAAATTTCAGGGTTCCAGAAATGGTTGTAAATCCAACAGGATTACAGTCAAAACGCTAGCTTGTTTTGCTATAGATCCTCAACCTCAGTTGATAGGACAAGACTAAACCCGGACATGCTCTGCATCTTAATGAACCCTAAGCCTGAGTACTTTTTCAACCTGCTTCAGTTAAAATAATACTCAGGGTTTTCATCTCCACACTAAATGCAGATCATGAGCATTTAAAAAATTATTTCAAGCCTAGCAGATGTTTATGAGCAGAGGCACATCATTTAATTGGGGAATGGGTGGTAAAAACAAAACAGTGTGACTTAATGTCAAGGCAGTGTGTGTGTGTGCGCGTGTGTGTGTGTGTGTCTGTGTCTGTGTGTGTGTGTGCGCGCGCATGTGTGCATGCACTATAGGCTGCTTTTAACAGCAGTAATGATACGTTACCAGAAGTAGTGTTAAAGTGATTACTGCAATTTATAAGGCATTTGCACATTCCATTCCCATTATTGACACAATGAATAAGCTATGAGCCAATTTAACTGCCAAACCTTTCTATACACCGAAGGTGCCATTAAAGCATATGATGAGATTGTTGCTCAGAGCTGAGAAGATGAGAGAAGTGAGGGTTGCAGTGAATAAGAAGGTAGAGAAAGAGAAGAGTGGAGGGAAACAGAAGAGAGGGGGAGAGCTGGCTGCCAAAGGTCAGTGCTAAATGACAGTTTTATGGGTGTTAAAGAAATCGTTATAATCTCACATACTACACCAGCCTGGATAAGTTCTTTTCTAACATGTGCTCCTCTCTTAACAGAGTGTAGCTTTCATATAATGTTTTTGAGATGACCAGAGGTTTGATTCTTCACTTGACTGAGCATGTGCTTTCATGTGTGTGTTTGTGTTTGTGCATGTGTGCCTGTGTCTCTGTGTGTCTGGGCCTGTGTTTCTGTCTCTGAGCTTTGGCATGCCTGAACACACTTTATCTAATCTAGATGTCTGGTATCTCTTGGTAGGGAATGGCTGCATCATTCTGCCTTGATGGGGTCAAACCTTTGAACTATGGATCAGTGGATGGTGGAAGGTGTGTGTGTGTGTGAGAGAGAGAGAGAGAGAGAGAGTGGAGGGAGAGAGAAATGATATGGCATATATCAATACGCCTCAATACACACCACAACGTCTCTGCACATGTAAGCTATTTTATTTAGCACACAGTTTTTCTGTGTAATTTGTAGCATTAAAATGTCCCACTGGGTTTCTACAGGACCTCATGGCATCTGACGTTAGGCTGATATTGACTCTTGGTTTATTGTTAGAAGAGTGAATAAAAATCTGTCGTGCAAACACAACTGAACGTGCTAAGCACAACATTGACTGCTATTGCAAATCCACAATTGTAATCTTGCCGCTGCACAACTGTATCCAGCGATTTGAACTGTATGCTGTTACCTCACCTAGATACATGTACCACGCACAACTTCGCAATAGAAAGCATAATCAGGGGAAGCATTTATTGACACTTCCCCCATTATGCAGGGCAATGAAGTATTATCAATCACAATGACTTATATCTATATAGACCTGCCAGCTGTCAGGTTGTCTGGCTATAACAATAAATTTAGCACAGTAGAAGCTGTAATGGTCATCTCCGATAAATACTGGGAAGAATGGTTCTGTATATAGAGAGCGTGTTTATGACCTACACAGAGATTGTCTGATCCTAAACCTTAGAGACTGGGACACTCAAATGTGAAATGAATTTGGTCTGACAGTCTGGAGAGAATACTTCTTTAAGATAATGCCACCGAGCATTCTGGGACTAGTTTTTAAAGTTAGCTAACATTAGACCCAAATTTAGACCCCAAACTTAGAATTTATAGAGAGAGGAATATCTTTTGACATACAGCAGCCACTTTTTTATGAATAATGCAAATGTATAATGCCAGTGTATAGTACAAAAACCTAGATATAAACACAGATATATATACTATGTTTACCTTTTAGTTCCAGAAAACATAGCATATACATATAAAGCATGTTTATGTGACTTTGGGAGCTGTGGATCTGTGTCTGACAGCCCTGGTGTAATATAATACATTCCCAGTTGCTATTTCAGAGGGTTATTGAATACTGTAATATTGGCGTGGCAGAGAATTTAATGAGACCACAGGGAGAGGGCAGAAACAGCTCTTGCTTTCTTGAACAATCTATGAAAAAAAATAGATAAAGTGAATAGGAGAGAGAAAAAAGAAAGAGAGAGAGAGAGAGAGACAGAGACAGAAAGAGAGATAGCAATTATCTTCCAAATTATTGAAGGCGTTATTTATAATTTGATCTGGAGCCACTCTGGTTAAAGCCGTACCACCACACCCCCTTCAAATATACACGCAAAGCTGATTGAGCCCTTCGCTGGATGAAAGATTTGTCCACCAAATACGATCTGGCTCTCGTAATGACCTTTTTCATTGCATCTTCTCACTCCAAGCATATTTTTTTTTCATTCGGTACCTCTCATGCTGCCATCTAAAGACTTTCACAGCAACTCTTCAAGAACCTTGAGTGTCAAACAGTGATCATACAATATGCATCCACACAGCTATGTTACATAAATCAAATATTATTTGTTGCTATAAAGTGTCCACTGCAATCATTTGATCTGCTTATATGTCCTTATCATAAAAATAACAATACAAAGGTTTACAGCCAATGTGTGCTAAAATGGTGAAGTCTTCTGAGGACAAAGGTGTAAAAATGAACCCTGTATGTAGTAACATGTACTTTCATTTTCATTCTAGACAGTAATGCTTTATAATAAACACCAAACTTTACATATAAAAACTAAACTTTTCACAGAAATATCATAAAGGCTGACTATAATGTGACACATGTTTAGAAATGTGGAATTTATATAAATTAACCAAATAAAGCTATCTTTTTGCCTTTATGTCCCTATTATATGTAAATTCGAAACATAGTGATTTTGTATTACTTTTTTAAAGCTGTAACCTGAGTATCTTCAAACATAACCAAATGAGTCACAAAATGAATGGTTTTGAATTTACATAAGTTAAAAGAAACCTCTCCACTTACCCTGCAGTTTCCGAGCTCCTCTGCGGTTAAAATAATAGTGCCACATTTCTTCCCTGGAATGCCCCTGAAACCAAACCAAACAAACAGCATATCAATCATGAACTGTTCATCATTATTCTACTTCCATAAATACACAGCACATTAAAGTCTGCTTCACTGGCTATTTTAAACAACTACGGAATGCTAATGTTGGGATTAATGGATGCAAATGACATGGATTCCACTGGCCTTCTTTGTTATTTATTTTATGTCCAACTGTTCTTAATATTCATCTTAAAGTAATTCGAAATGAATGGATTGTCTTTGCAACACAGCATGTTATGTTTTTTTTTTTTTTTTTTTACTTTATTTTTGCTACAGCAACTTTAGCAGCTTAGAAATAAGAAAATATTTACCAAAGCAAATACTGATCATTCTCATTATCATTTTTACTTGCACAGAGTAAAAGTTACTTCTATACACTTGCAGTAATAGATTAATTCCAGTTTTATTCTGATGTAATTCAATCTGTGGTATTTTATCATAATGAGAGTTTTTCATCAACAGTTGAGTTAATGCATGCTCCTAGCTGAACACCGCTGGAGGTCCTTTACTACAAGGTCAAATTTCATTAAAAAATGTGTCCCTGTTGAGCATAATTAAGGAAACATCAGGGTGATTTTCCCAAAACCATTTTATTCAGGCTTGAAATTATATAAATAATAATTGTAAGACATGAGGTACAGTTTTATACATACATTATTATTGACACATACGCGCACATTCTATTGACCAAACACTGTCAGGCACCCAAGAGACGGATAATTATCCAGTGGTTTGTACACTCCAGAGAAACGCTGGAGTGATATTATCCTGCTGTACTAAAGGAATCGTTAAAGACTGCCTTGGGTGAGTGAGTGATTCACCCTCATCCTTCAGGAGATCAAAATAATATAAGTAAATTATACATTGTAAATAATTCAGACTCACAATGAAATTCACTTAGTTTCTCCATTAACTTTCAAATTCTTCCCGCAGTCTCCAGGGTGACCCAAGTTATCTTGGATTCTCTGTGTCGAGCTCTGGAACTCTCGAAAGGCTAGTGCTACTTGTGGCCCCGCCCCCCATCACCACATCAATGGAGACTTGGCAGTCTGAAGCTGTTCACATGGCAGTAATTATATCATTGCATTTTCTTCAGTGACACTGACATTTCATCTTGAGGCCTCCGTTGTCTCTTGGGCAGCATTTCAACTGATATTAATTGCTCTTGAATTATTAAAACACTTGCCTGACTCATGACCAAATGGATTCTTGATGTCGTTTGTTGGATTAGTTAAGAGGTTATAGCTGCCCGAGAGTAGAGGTTAACGAATTTTCTCAAGGTCCAGCCGAGGTGCTTTAAACAATATTGTGCTTTAAGATAAGCTTCAGTTACGCTCCACAAAAGAGAGTTAAAACAGAGCACTGAACCCCCACTTAATGCATGTAATTTGGTCCAGATTTATAGTGGCTCTGAATGTTCAATGTCAAAGAACACAACATATCAACAAGTAGGCAACATTCAATCAACCAACTGAATCATTCAATCTCGCCATCTACCTGAACTGAGCACTACTTAGGCATACTAAACAAAATCAACTTGAGCTCTGGAATTATACGCATATAATTCATGATCACCTGACCGCTGACCATGGAGTGCAGTGTTTAGAATAGAATGTTTGCGTAACGGTCTCGGTGCTGAAAAAGCTTCTTTTTTTTTTTGATACTGCATTCATTCACAGGCTGGCCTAAATGCACTCATTCATTCCAGTGGGACACTGGATGATGAAACCATTTGAAATGCAGTGTCTAATTTCCTATTACAACCCCCACCGGTGCACTGGGTTGTTTATTATGGATGTGGCTCTGACTGCTCTCTGCTGCCAACGCTCCACAGCGGAGCTGAGCAGAATCAATCCCACTCACGCCTCTCCCTGCTCCGTTCCCAATTGATTAGCATCTGATCAAACATCACAGCCTTCTACTGGTTTCCGTTGATAGTAGAAGAACTATTCAGGTTCATTTATACTCACTAATGCACAATATAACCAACAAACCTAAGTTATAAAAATAATACTAACATCTGGAGAAACAAACAACAACAAAAAAACAAACAGAGCATACAATTTAAACTGGAAACATATTATTGTGTAGTGTATTACATTTAAATATTCTAGGAGACAGGAAAATTAAACTAGTTATCATTTAACTAGTTAACATAACTAGCACAGGTCCACGTCGAGGTCCAGTGCTTGCTGTCAGTTTGGAACATGTGTGTGGTCTAAGCAAACAGGCATGAGCCAATTAAGTCCAGTGAAATTGCCTTCAACGCTGCAGTTAACGCATAGTGCAACAGACACGGGGTCAAATCAGCCGCCATGCAGCCCTGCATAGGTACTGAATATAAACTAGGGAGTGTTTTAATTGGTGATTACTTGATGTAACCTGAAACATTCTAAGAGTAGCAGAAAAATGCAGCCTTAGAAATTCCCTTTACTATGGATGTTATAATGATATTAACCAACCTACAGAATTGGTGACATGGGAATGTGAAGACGTGAAAGACAGTAAACGCACGGCTAAACCCAGCACTCAAAATGCAGCTGGAGTTCGCAGAGGTTCTAACCACTAGCTTCATCGATGCTGGGTTACTTTTAGGTAAACGTTGTGCACCTTTGCCTGATCTTCTGCACAAAGGTGCTCCTGATCAAACAAGGCTGTAACAAGGCGTACTAACAAAGCTCAAGACGTAATGGACAGGGCGGAATAATTTTCCATACTGATCACAAGTGAAACTGAGGCAAGTAGGATTACAGAGGCGAACCTGCATTATGCTCGTTGTTCACCAGCGCTATTTACAGAACCCTTTTCCTTTAGCAGCAGTTGCATTTTAGCATCTAATTTTGTATGGGCAGGGCCTGATTTGAGATGAGGTTGTGATTTATGAAGGCACTTCAGAGGCCTAATAAGTCGTGTGCTGCTTCTGCGGCAAATTCTACGTGTTACACCAGGAGCCATTCATCAGAGCATGCCAGAGCTCTCTCTGGCATCGCAATTCGGTTGGTGCTCCCGCGATAGGATACAACACGTTAACCCCGAGCCAATGAGACCACACCCAATTAAACGCTGGGTCACACTTTCCCTGCTCCGGAGGCCTTCTCGTTATTGAGCCATCCCAAAGCAAGTAGCGAATTTCTTCCCCTGTGACTGAGGAAAAAAACAACCTTATAATGTAATTTAATTGTGAACAGTGTTGTTCTGCAGGCAGGGAGACGTGTGGGAAGGTGGGCACGTCTGCTCATTAGGGTGAAGAACGATGCTGATATTTAAACAGGCAAGCAGCCTGTCGAGCTGCACGTTGAGGATAGCTGGTATTTGGACAGGTTGCTCAGGACGTGATACTGGGAATTCTAAAACAAACTGTTCTATTTAGGCCATCAATATGCCAATTGTCATGTATATCAGATCTCATTAGTAAATGACAGCAAGAGACACAGAGCGAGGGAGAGAGAGAGAGAGAGAGAGAGAGGGAGAGAGAGAGAGAGAGGGAGAGAGAGA
>JAOXYF010000022.1:2305265-2323586 GCA_028565775.1 Sternarchorhynchus goeldii
GAGAGAGAGAGAGAGAGAGAGAGAGAGAGAGAGAGAGAGAG
Source organism: Sternarchorhynchus goeldii (assembly GCA_028565775.1). NCBI lineage: Eukaryota > Metazoa > Chordata > Actinopteri > Gymnotiformes > Apteronotidae > Sternarchorhynchus > Sternarchorhynchus goeldii. Next base: position 2,305,307 of record JAOXYF010000022.1, read on the forward strand.
AGAGAGACAGAGAGAGAGAGAGAGAGAGAGAGAGAAAGAGAGAGAGAGAGAGAGAACGATGCAAAGAATGCAGAAGAAAGAGACAGGAAAGCAGAGAGATTAAAGGATTCATAATAAAATCCTTCGTTTATATAATTTATATTTTATTAATAGTCAAAATAAAAAATAGAATATTAGGAAATTTGAGACAGCATCAGAAACTATGTGCATGTTTTCTACTGAATTAACATAGACTTCAATACATCATGTAATACGGTGTATGTCTTGCTGGAAAACATAATCAAGGATCATCTACACAGAGAATAAAGTGAACCAAGGTTCAGAAAATGACACAGATCTGCAGGTCCTGTGTTTTCTTATCCAGTCACCGTGACTCATCTTTCTGTGCCCACATAAGGGCCACTAGCTACTGATGAAGTGCAAAAAACCAGAGCCACCAAAAACAGCAGCTCTCCCAGAGCTCCCATTAGCATTCAAGGGACCAGGTCTGGTCTGCGCATACATTACGGAATTCTGTTGATGTTGAAGAAAAACTGTCACATTACTATGCAAATGTGATGCGCGTTGAGGGAACACTCGGAAACAGCCGAGTGGACAGAATAGCTGTTAAGAGCAGTGTAAAGTGCACCAAAGTTCCAGGAGCATGTGGGTCAAGAAAGGATGTGCAGTGTACTGAGGGCGTTGGTATGAAGGATGCAATGCTTGTGCAGCTAGAAAGAGGGATGTACCTTTACAAGTGATGGTGCTCCAACAACATCAAGCAAATGAGTTGAAAAACTGAACCAAATGAGCTGTTCGGTATTTGAAAAAAAACTATATAAGAATCCGTGGTGCTTACCTGGATCAGATTTGGAGAATGTGTCTCGATCTAATAGGTTTCTGCAGGAAAAAGGAAGCATGTATGTCAGCATAAATTGTTACCTTGTATCATATAGAGTTTTAAAATCACCTGCAATCCCATTCAATGTACAATCAAATGGTGACTTTAGGCAAAGAGACCAATGAACTCATGAACTGATTACTGATTACTGCTGCTGTGCAGGTTTTTTGTCGTTTTATGTTTTCTTATAATTCCAACTCAAACCTCAAACCTCTAATTGGACAGATTATATGTATGTACATATGTATTGTATATGTGTGTGTGTACATGCCCCTATGTAATAAAGCAGACTGCACAGCTCAAGATGTCCCCATATGTGTGGGAGTTGGAGGCAGTACTGAAGCTTTTCAATACTTATTATCTCAGTCACACACACACACACACTCACACACACTCACACATGAACAAACAAACACAAACACACTCATACACACATGCACACACACACAAGAACAAACAAACACAAACACACTCATACACACGTGGGCGCACACACAAACACACACACACTTGCTACGCTTCAGTGACTCTAAAGTTAAGTGCTGCTTGAAGTCAGAAGACCATGTATACTGCAGTCAAGCTGCAAGTCCAAATTACAACAGGGTTCAAAACTTGCACACTCCATTATTCATAGAAACAGTGAACCAGTGTATCCAGATTGTGAAAAAGTGGACTACATCCTGCATTCACATTCTGACCTTAACAACCAACTGAAAACTGTATTCATGAAATAAAAATTTATTGGTTTTAATTACACTCAGAGTACAGAGTTTGACATGCATTCTAAATTTTCTGCTCTGCATAACTTGGGATTGTCCGCAATGCAAAAGAAGGTTTGATGTTTGATGTTTTTCCTATTTTACAGTACTGTTATTGTACAGTGTTTTGCTTTGCTGCCACACAGTTACCATGCAATACTCTGGACATGAAAATGCATGTGTTCTTATGTTCATATTGGACTTGGCCCAGGTTAGAGGCCCTGCTTGTCACTGTCATCCCACTAGAGCTAGTAAAGCACGCTGTATTCTACTACTAGTAAACACAGCAGTGCTGCCCACAGAACACATCTGTCTGACAAGATGAGTGAGAAAACTGGTACAAACTGCACATGCAGTGGGGTGGTTGAGCTTCTACTAATAAGCAAATAGTCATGTATGGCTAGAAAACTGGCAGGTGACATTACGGTAAAAAATCACTAACATCCTACCTTTTCTTAGATAAGATGATTTACATCTTTAAGTTGATAAAGATATTTTTAGGATTTTACAAATATCAGACAATTCAGAAGTAGAGCTGACAAAGGAGAATCCAACGATACTCACCGCCATAGCAGTCTGTCAGGCTTAATCTAACACTAACAGACATCAGGAGAAACAGAGCCCTGTCATTTCTCCCTTAACGCAGTTTGAACACATTCATGTTCTTCAGTTAGTATCACAGTTCTTCACAGTTGGGCAATTACTTCTCAATAGTTTAACAAATTCATCTGAGGATGGAACCAACTGCCATTTTTAGAATCCTACATATTCCTGAACAAAAGTAATCAATTTAGGTAATTGAATGATCTCAAATCATGACTGAATAACAGATTTGAATGTCAAAATATTTACATACTATATCCATACTTTCATAGTATATACAAGTACCACAAAGTGTTGCATTGTAGGACAAACTCTGATTCGTGAAGTTCTGGTCTATGATATCCCTGTACTGTACATATTTTCATGGTCTGTAAATCAAAGGGCTGCCAGATGTGAGTTCCTGTGACTGTAATACTTGCTGGTACCATTGTTTTGTTTTGGAGGATATTTCCAGTATTTAGTCACATTTGGTTGGTCACTAGCAAAAGGCTTAAACAGTAATACTGGTCAACATAAGAAATTCTGCGCCTTCATCAAGAACAGAGAAGTGTTGATGAGAGACACCTATCCATTTTACTAGTAACACTTATACAGTTCTCTCCATGTTGTATTTCTCCCTATCTCTCGTGAATAGAGTGCCACTGAATAGTTTTGCATGCTTAAGTGTTTTTAATAAATACATCTGTATTATCTTCAGCCCTCAAACCTCATCTCTGCATAAAGTAACGCATTTCATAAATGTAGTAATGTTAAAAATAATTCCATGTAGATCTGAGTACCATGTGTATGAACATTTTTTTTTGCCACTTTCAAGTGTAGTATTTTGTAATAATTATGCAGCTTTAACCTTCACATACCAGTTGTAACAAAGAACTGGATTCAAGCATATTTTAAATCTCCATAAGACAATAAACAAAATTTTGCACTTGTACTTATGGAGCAATACAGCTCAATTCAGCTCAATTCAGCCATATAAATCCAAAGTCATTTTGCAATATTTCTATAGTAATTTTTGAACAGTTTGAACAGTTTTATGACTCTCATGCTAGAGCATGAAAGAGGATTCATTTTAAATTCACTTTCATCCACAATGCCTCCTCATGCCTAAATCTAGGGATTTACTGTATCTTGAACCAGTCACATTCTTAACAAAGGATAAGGGTAGTGTGGAGGAATGGGTAAAAGACTGAATGCAGGAATTGAATGAACAAAGAAATGAAATGTTTTCGGGCTGTACAGTATATGACACATATTTTAGTCAATTTTAGTTATATTTCCTGACTGCTGATTCTAAACTCTATCAAATTACAACCTGGGTGAAATACATTGAAACAATAAAATTGAAGTGAACCACCTAAATGTAGTTATTGCCTAACTGGAATGTATAGTTCACTAACTGTGAAGGTTCCTACCTGCCCAGTAGCCACTGCTAGATGCTCCCTTTTCTGCACATTCTTCACATGTGACACCAACTCCTGGGATAGTCAGCATAACCATAAACAGATGGATGCATGATGGAAATATAAAACTGCAGTCTCAGGACCTCACCATGAGAGAAGATCTGGGTAATTTCATTTAAAACTAAAATTCTCTGTGAGAGCTTAAACTAAGCCCTTCAGGACATACATAAATATTCTAATAATTAACATTAACTAACTCATAACACATGGAAAATCAATCATGAATCAAAAGAGGACAGCTCAGGTTACTTGTTCACTGAATTCAATTTTATTTGAGAACATTTAACATATTAAAAAGGCCCACCAACACCAACCTTGACTATATGCCCTCTTTTGATCACATAAATTACAGAAGCCAAGAATGTTTAGATCCCCACCCACTCCCTGTCTGACTGATGTCCTGCGCAGCAACTGAAGGAAACTAAGAAAGTTAGCGAGAAGGTGGAGGAAATTACATCTAGATTCTGAGCTTCGATCTTTCCAAGTTCTTGAAAGTTACAGCTGCAAAGGTCTCATTCTACAAAGAGAAAATGGAAGCATCAGCATCTAATCTACACAATCTCTGAACCATTTTTTCTTCTCTTCTCAGTCCTCTCCTCCTCCACCCACTTCTCAAACCTCAGAGGATTTTGCCACCTTCTTTGAGGAGAAAGTTAACAGGGTCTGTCAGTCTTTCTCAAGTCTCCATTCCATCCACCAGTCTTCATCCACCTGCTCTTAGTATTCTGACATTTCTTTCCTCTCTCCATAGATGAAGTCCTACCACTCCTGACATCCAGCAATCCACTTGTCCACAGGACCCTATCTCATCCACAAATATTCTTTTAATCTCCCAGGACTTGCTCCCCTTCATCATTCCTATCATAAATGTCTGTCTATTATAAAGCCACATATCTTCTGCCTTCAAGACCACCAGCATGGTGCCCAATAGTGAAGAAACCACTGTAAGCCTGCTTTAGCACCAGTAACTACTGACCAAGTTTCTCTCCTTTTCTTTCTCTCAAAGTTTCTTCAGCATGCTGCCTATAACTGGTTGTCTCTTTTCCTCACCCAGAACCAGCTCCAGGAACCTAATCAGTCTGGCTTCAAACCGGCACAGTCTACCATCACTGCCTTACTTGCAGTAACAGAGAAACTCAATATGGCTCGATCAGCCAAACTGTCATCGATGGTGATTCTTCGAGACATCTCTGCTGCATTCAACACAGTGAACCACAAGATTCTTATGTGAGTCCTCTCTGACCTAGGAATCAGCAGCTTAAGCATGGAAGTGGTTTGAGTCATACCTAGAGGGATGCTCTTATCAGTTAACACAAAAGGGATCTACATCTTCTCCATGTAGATTCTCCTCCAGTGTTCCACAAAACTTAGTTCTGGCTTTTCTTTGTCTTTTTTTCTTCACTCGCTTCCATGGTGATACAATGTCCTGATATTATGGATTCTCCTACTATTGCTATGTCTGTGATATCTAACTAATCCTTTCCACCTAGCTGCATGTCAGCATGTTTGACATTCATTTAATCATGGATGGCACTATACCACCAAAACTGAATCCCAGTTCCTCACAGGAATTTCTCTTTTGAGAACTCACTTCAGGCAGGTCTTCCTGTGTATTTATTAGGTCTTTGTAACTGATCCAGAATGCTACAGCACAGTTGGTCTTTAAAGCTTCTATATTTTCCCATGTAACTCCACTACTCTGTTCACTTCACTGGCATCAAGTAGCTGCTTGTTTCAGATTTATACTTCTGATGTTTACCTGCCAGACCAAAAATGGACCTGCTCCCTCATACTTTATGTCAGTGGTCTTGATCTGTACTGCAAGCCCTTCAAGATTCAAGCATGGCCTGGCTGAATTCACCATCTTTCAAGATTCATGGAAGACAAACATCAAAACTCTTCTCAACCTTATCACTCAGTGGGTGGAATAAATTTCCACTGACTGTCTGTGAAGCCCAACAGTAAAAGCCATTGCTGTCTTCAAATAGTGACTGAAGACTTGTCTCTTTGAAAAGCACTTTCATTAAACTTAATCAGACATTTAGAAGAAGATTTTATATTTGCCTTGTCTTGTTTAGTAATTGCTCTCAATTGTGTTATTGTCACTGTGCACCAGGCACCCAGCACCAGGAACACACCCACTCCAGTGCGCACACACCCCTTCCTAATTCACAATCACTAGAGTATTAAACACACCAGTCATTCTTTCCCCCGACACGTCCCTGTCCTCACAGTACTTAATCCTCACAGTATTTAATCCCACAATATTAAAACCCTCACAGTATTTAATCCTCACAGTATTTAATCCCACGGTATTTAATCCCACAGGTTCTGGCTGTTGATGCTGCACATTTGCCTCAGCTACTCTCAAGAGACGCATCTGGCGTGAACCCTGTGCACTTTCTCACCATCGTCCAAGAGACGCTTCGATTGCTTCGCCTTATTATGGACTCTTTTGTTTTTTGACTCGGCGGCACCACGGTGCTTCAGTCTATGCTAGAGTGTGGAGAATAAAGCACCTTTCGCCACACCCCCGCCTTCCACTCCCTTACTGCTGCCATCACAGTTATATTGTATAGCACTCTTTTGTATTGTATTGTAGCTGTCATCCCAGGCACTGGGTTCTGACAGTGTCTTGGTTAAGGGTATTTTTTTATTCTAGCTAAAGAAATTTTAAGAAGATAACTAAAGCACTTCAGTAAGTCGCTCTGGATAAGGACATCTACTAAATGCCATAAATGTAAATGTTCCATCACATTTTCTTGTTGCACATTGTTTCAGCATAGCAAAGCAGTTCTTTTTTCCCCCCCTTCAACCCTCCAGTCTCACACTGCTGGACCTGTGATCCAATTCCCCTCTCATTCACACTCTCCAAGAACCCAATGGCACTGTAATTGGCACCTTTGCACAGGGAGAAGCTATTTCAGCAAGAGAGATCAAAATAGACTTTAACCTCCTCAGCAGGTGCTTGATGTCTTATTGGTTCAAAGATGCAGAAGGCATGATTCAAGAAATGGAGAGATGGGAAGTGCTAGCTCAGAACTAGCTGGCCAATGGGGAACATTTAGGATCCACTTCAGCAAAACATTCAAAAACCTTGTTGTATCAGAGTGAGCGAGGTTGTTTCATTGTGCTGTCTGAAAAAAAACTCCTTCTGTTGAGGTCAGTGCAGATTGGCATTGTGTTACCGTCACAAGAGACTTGGGTCAGCAGCACTGAGTTCATAATTAAGACAATTTGATCAGTGTCATATAAAACACAAGGCAAGGCTGAGGCAGAACAGCAAACCAAACTGTTTCCCCCAGGATGAGCAACCCAGCACAATTTTGAGCCAAGCACTAGCATCTTACCAGACTGTTATTAAGATGTGTGTGTGTATGTGTGTGTGTGTGTGTGTGTGTGTGTGTGTGTATTTCAGAAAGAGGAATTCCCATTAGGAACTTCCACTATCTTGATGATGAACACTGCACAGTGCACCATCCTGCTCTTCATTTGTAGAAGTACAGGGGTGAACCAGCATGTCAGCACTTCTGCAACTAATCAACAACAGACATATTGTTTTATACAATGTAATTAAATCCTAAACACTGCTTACCTTACTTCATTTTGAAACTATATATTTGTTTTCCACAGAAGCCCTGAGGTATAGGTATATGGTCCCAGTGATAAGATTAGACTTTGCCATGGTTTATTACTGTGTATGTTTGTGAATGTGTTGGGGAGCAAATACAGTACCTAAATCCTACAGTGGAAAGATAAATGACTCTCATTTACAGAGAATTACTGCCACACATTTTCTGATTCATGAGTCTGCAGTATTGAGGTTAAGCTTAAGCCTTTGGGTTTTGTTTTAGCAGCACATAAAAATAATTGTCACTGATAAATCGAAAAAGTTTTTCACTGACTAATATGGGTCTAAGAGCAAAAAGCAAATGGCCCTTGTATGTATGGTATTTCAATTTGTTTGTATAACCTATGCATAAATGTAACAGCAAATACAAATATTTTAGCAAAGACAGACATTTTACTTGACACGTTGTTTTATTTTGTCTTACTGCCTAAATATTTAAAAAGTATTACATCTCTTAAGCGAAATGAAGATTCAAACCAATAAGTGGCTTCACTAGAACCCATAAGTCCTTCCAAATGAGTAGAATTTTTTGATAGGATTTTTAAAGTTGGGCTCCTTTCATGTCGGCGTGAGTTCATTGGCATTTGACACACAATATATTTTTTTTAATACTGTAGTCATGATGCATTAGCAGCCAGCAATACCTGATCAATCTACCTCCTGCTGACCTTGTCAGGTAATGCCAGGATATGCAATGTCTACAAAACCTCACATGGGAAGTGGGTGTCAGGCTTTATTTTCGTTTATATTTGTGAAGCAACACCCTCTTCCATGTACACTCACAGACCCACAAACCAGCCTTGCGTGTGACCCCACCCTCACCACGGCCAATGACCCTTCCTGTAGCTGTCTCTGGGTTTTTTCCACACCACATGGTTGGTGGTGATTTTTTGTAACATAGGTTCTCCCTGTATTCATGAGGGAGATTGACAGATGTATTGTTTAAAGTCATTCATTTTATTTAAGTTCCCAATAGCAGGTTAATACAAAATTATAACAGTTTCTTCCTTTCAGGTCCCTGTAAAGCGTGAGGGAAACCGCACTTTGATACTTCCACTCTCGAGAATTACTAAAGAATAATTACACAAAGATACTATGTATTCTTAACATACATACATTGGTGATTTTAGCATTATAACATAACTGTCAAAAAAATGAATAAAATGTAACCTATACAGCAAAATGCCGAACACACAGCAAATATCACAACTGAAAATGTGATTAGAATTCCCCTCGACCAACCCTTGGGGAAATGTGCTATTCTCTCTCCATCTCTAGTTCTCTCTCTTTCTCATACGTCTCTTTGTGCATGAATAATTATTCATTCAATTCGCCATTCAAGCTCTTCACTTGCTAATCTAAATGTCTCCAAAATTGCAAGTGATATCACCCACCGTTCCCCTACTCCATGGTAACTAGAGTCTGGATGAGCACTTGGCTGTTATGAACAGCACTGAGTGCTGGTCAGATAGGAATCCAGAGATGCGTGTTCTAAGAACGTGACTAACAAATATAACAGCCGAAAGCATTACGGCTCAAAGCAGACTTGCATCACCCCAACCAGGGTGACACACTACATCTGTTAAAAAAAATACTGGACCATGTCTTTAAAAACCACTGAGCCATAAAAAAAAATTCCATTTATCCCAAGTCCCCAAGGGCACTTTGAACCAATGGCATTTCAGGTTGTGCAGTGACCATTTGGCTGAAAAATTATTCCCTGAAGAAAGACAGCCTCTGTCATTCAAGTGTAAGGAGCAACTAATGACTTTTAATTTGGGGAACACAACCTTCGTCATCTCACTTTGTGCTATTCTGAGTAATTAAATCTGAGCTTATTTAGTACTGTGATTGCACAGAGCTCACAAATAAAGTTTGCAGCAGAGATCAGTGGGAAAAGGCGATGCAGTCTGTCAGCTGTCATGCTAAATCCTTAGCTGTGCTGTGGTAGGGAGAAGTAGGATGATTAGTGTAATGAGACACAGGTAGTGCTTTTAATGTCAGTCAGACAGAGAGAAGCGACATGCACAGCAGTCTAGTAACAGCAAACAAAGTAAAGTAAAATGAGAAGAAGGCAGCTCTCGTTTGCCACACATGCATGGACAGTGCAGAGGCACCCAAGAAACTGCAGGGAAACAGAAACTCTCCAGCAAATGCGAGAATTTGCCAGAAGGTGCAAAGAAATTTCTCCACTGAGTTGCTGAGCCTTCCTATTGTGAAGTAATAAGAACAGGGGTACACGGTATGATGCACACAGACCTGAGGGAGATATGTCTTGGTATATGCTATGGTTAAGTGTCAAATTACCTTTTAGGGTAATTTGTTGTCACAATTTTCCCCCCTAAGGGGTAATGGTAAGAACTTTGGTTCAGGAGCCAGTCTGTAACTAAATGGATTGCTCCTTTGAATATAAATCAAATCATCATAATTGTCCACACTGCATGCCATATCTGAATTCAGCACTTAGGATTCAATGTCAGACACCAATCCATTACATTTCCATCCCCTGTCCTCCACAGAGGGAACATATAAATGTCAAGTTCTTTCAGTGTGCAAGGCCAGTGCACAACTACTAATGAAATAAAATGTGTTTAGTGTGTATATCAACAGCCATTAGATAACTGCCACGTTATGGCAATTGTACATAATGGTGTCTGGTTCTTCTTATCAAGGAAAACAGAAGAAAACATGAATCACATAATTCAATGAAACAGTATAAGAAAATAACCTCTCCCAAACACCTTAAGGGATATCTTGGCATTCATCTTTGTTGTGCTGTTTTCCAGTTTCTCAACATCAGCCAGAGGCAGAGATATTACACAGCAGTTGTAGGATCTTGCCCAATAAGACATTTTTCAGTTGAAAAGGTGAGAACATGTCATGCCACAAGTTTAATCAAAGGCAGCAGCTTACAACATGCAGGTTCTGCCAATCAATGTCATTGTCAATACAACAACTGGAGCAAATGAATGCTCACAAAAAAAAGATACTTAAAAATTTATGAGAAGAACATGTAACTGATGTTACTTTCTAACTTTTCATTTCCAGTGCCTGAGACAATAATGGATTGGGCTTGTTTCAACTGCATGGAATTTGAAACTTGATGAAATTATAGGCTAGGACAATGTGTTGCTTGGTGAGAGGAGGTTGTTGTGTCAAATCCCAGTCAAATAATAGTGTGTGGGCAGGGCGGTTTCTCGGGGGCAGCAGACCAATGGCAGTGCCACTCTTCTTCCAGCTCATAATGGAGGCACTGCTTGTGTCTGTAGGTCCAGAAGGGTGACAGACCAGTAGCCAACTAAATTATGTTAACAAAGATCTACACTCACTAACATGGTGTATCATTACAAATAAAAAGGACAAAAAATGAATGTGATATACTGGGTTCTCCCAGACTAACTCACATTTCTTGGTATAAAATAATGTCTTAGTATAGCACTGGATAAAATGATTGGAAAAAAATACTTCTTCCTCTGCTTTGGTCAAGCATTGATTGGTAGAGTTTATAGCTTTGAGACCATTTAACCGGCACCCAGCAGCACCTAAAGGCATGACGTTTAGGTGATAGAGTTTTAATGACTTATAAGGAGCTAATTTATCTTTTATGGACCACTGTTGAAGAGGTCTTGAGAAAGTCCTATGACCTCAAGGTCCTCCAGGGTTGCTGGAACATGATGGCCCCTGTCATCCCATACCTCCATTAAGAACTGAGTTGAAACCACTTTGATAGTTTTACTTGTATCTTTTATAAGCTTTGCATTTGGGTTAAGATACAGGTCAAAGGTCATTGTAACAGTATACCAAGTCAACCAAGAGTGCACCAACCTAGAGTTCATCATTATGCTCCATTTTACCTTCATGCAGGAAGCACATGAATTATTCAGTCCCTGTTTCTTCACTCACATCTGAGAACATTAAGACTAGTGTCAGGTGCCCTTGCTCAGCCCCTTCACCATGCTGTGGAGGGGCAAAGGAGATTCAGCCTTTATGTATCAATCATATATTTGCTTTGTATCTGGCAGGGGGTTCATAATTTCGTGATTTTACAAAAAAGGCGGTCAAAAACTTCTAAAGTTACGTGTAGTTTTGCTTTTGGTAGTTAATATGAGGTTCAATGCATTATGATATCTGCACATTTCTATCAAGGCAAGATCTCAAACATATAATCCAATGTCTCTTAATCCTGGTATTCTCTAAATACATGAAGATTTCAGACCACCCGAACGCACAGCATAATCCCAGCCCATAAAATGTCCTGTATTACTGCACTACAGAATGGCTAGTAATGTAAGAGTTATCTAGTTCAGTCCCCCTGGTTTATCAGCCCAATAACATCAGCAGCAGGTTATGAGAAGATCTGGAGGAGGCACGGACAGCAGTTTTATTCCATGTCCTGCCTCATCTCCAGGCTCTCGGCCTGCACTAACGTAATTACAGGAGACAAGCACACATAATCCCTGACCCCACTATGTCGTGGCTTATTACAGTGTCAGAGAAACATTTAATAGACATATGTGCAGGTGTTTACAGAGACTTTGAGTATCACTGCAACTGCATTTAGACATTACATTAAGAAAGAAGTCTACTACTAATACAAAATCACAGCCATCTTTTTCATTCAAGGATTTCTAACAAATGCATTTGAATCTGCATCTTTAGTACTTCCAGTCTATAATTACATCCAGTTATATCCACATCCTCTCACTTGTACCCAAATTACAAAATGCTCAAGGCACATTAAACTGAAAAGTTGGTCCGTTTTTAGTTCAGAAGAGAAGCTAGTTCTTATTAGTGCACAACAAATTATTTGAGCTGTGTGGTTGTGGGTTTTAGTAATATCATTAGGTCTAAATTGGGCTGGAGTGTATAATTTACTATAAGTGTCTATTACCGAAGCAAAGCAGGCATTACATCTGCCAGCTGTATCCATTTCTCCTCAAGATGATTGAAAAGCCCACACCAGCAGCCCAACCCATTACTCCAAGCAATTTGGCTGACTGAGATCTTGATAGGAAGGCTGCATGAAGGAGATTGAATTTCATATCACCTGCATCTATGACTTTTATCATCACACAAGACTTAATTGGAGGCATTCCAATCAACATGAGGAAACCCTGCATTTAGCCATATATATATATATATATATATGCCATGGAAAAATATCACAATAAAAATAATATCTGAGCAGCAGTTTGCTTGTTCCAAACAGTGTACACTGCACCAATGTACAGTAAAAAATAGAGGACAAGAAAAATGTTCTTATTCCCCACTGGGCTGGAGTGTATTTATATGTATTTATATTCAATGGGACTAGAGAGCTGGATATGGAAATCTGTTGTGCTCTGAATCTTATTCATAAATATCAAAGCCGTACATCTACATGAGAAAAAGGATTTACTAAAGTTGAAGTGTATGGGCAGGTATACCTGAAATGCACTGATTATATAAATGGTCTGCCACAAATTAGACTAAGCATCTTATGTTAGGAAGCACCCTGACTCTCAGCAAGAATCCCCCCCACCACCATCACACCTCCCTGGCCCGGTAGGAGTGAGAGCTGACTCTTCTTTCCCTAACATGTGATAACTTCGTCAGTATGTGAAAATACAGGACAGCATGATAACTATTGTGTTTCCAACAACAGACGCATATATGAGGGTTGACAAAAAGACAACAGTTACAAATGCTAATTACTATTCTACAATTAATAATCATCACACTTTAGTTGGTTTTATTTATTATGTTTGTTTGTTTGTTTTTTCAAATTTCTTTGTTGAACACGATGATTCACAACTTTTGGGGCAGATTATAATACACCAAATAAGACCTTTAAAAACGTTTAAAAACTAACTGATTCTTGACATTGTTAAATTGTTTTGCGTTTACTAATATAACTGTTTAACTAAATTGTAAAGCAATTCTTCTTGAGGGAACGACGAAGCGATTTAGTTCCACGGCACTGTACCTGCAGGAGACGGAGATTTCCACTTTAGTGGCGGGGATATTCCCGGTGATAGGATCGAACTCGCACACCGAGGCCATGTCTTCCAGCTTGTCCATAACATCTCCTTCCATGGACGCAGGGACTGCGGGGAAGTTCTCCACCTCGCGCTGCTCTGGCTCCGAATGGAGGTTTTAGACTTACCCTTAGGCTAGGCGCGTATACGCACGCGGAGCGCAGCAGAGCGAAAGAGGATAGTTGCCTGTGCTGGTGGAGCCTGGTGAACTGAGACAACCTTGATACGCTGTACAAAATAAAACCGAACAAAGTGGGAGTGAGACGAACTCCAAGAATGTTACGGATAAATGTGAAAGCCTGTAGTTACAGCTCTAGAAGAGAAGAGAGCTCTCTATTCCCGGTGGACCGTTCGCAAAGTCAAAGAACAGAACTCCACCCCTTTCGCATTCTTTCACATGCTCTCTGCGTTGCGACTGCCGTTCAATGCAGCATCACATTATCGATGTACGGCTATGGCTCATTATTGCTTAAGCTACACTTTTCCCAGCTATTAACAACGCCAGTACAGCACACTACCCCACATTTTCGCTGTTGTATTTGTCTTTCTTTTTAAGTTCTCCCTGATTGTACCTGGAAATGTAAGTACATTATAGCGTCAAACTGGATCTAATAATAGGGTCACGCCTAACGCCACAATACTTTGCTTATAGAAAACATGTTTAAATGAACCAAACTTAAAAGTACCTCCTATTCTTTTAAACATTCCAGGTCCAATTCAGATCATGCCAGGTCGTTCTAAAATTAATATTCACTATAAAAAAGCCAGGCATGTCCTCGGCATAATCAGTCTGGATTGAGTCTAAAAAATTGCACAATCTTGGATAAAAGTCCACGCCATCTACGGACAGTGTCCTGCGTTGCCCGTTTTCAGCACCACAGTTTTGGACAGCTCCTTCTGCTTTCCGGGTAAGCGTCCTAAATACATACGTTTATCTATGCAAGTTAAGTCGCAGTCTTACCAGAAACACAACATAGTCTTAAAAAATTATCGTTAGGAAATAATGTAGAAATTAAGATATGTATCAAAATGCTTTTGAATGCCCCCAAAAGTCAGAGTATTTGTGGATGAAACTGGATGTACAGCTCTGCCTTCGGTTTTACTGACAGTATTGTTTTCTGCAGCCTCTTAAAATAGAACTGTCTAAGATCCTGAAATAGTTGTAAGCCGGTAAGATAGAAAGTCTCTAATGTTTAAAAGGCTTTCAATGAAGTGGATGTGAGAATTGTATTAAACTGATAATTTCACTCTAATTCGGTTGAATATTACCCCAAAACATGCGCATGTCTTGCATGAAAGAATGGGTCTACCTGCTTACTGAAGCGGAGGATGAGGTAAATAGCTTCTTGATGTTTCGCCTCTAAGCAGCTGTTTGTTCTGTACGTAGTAGTGATGGCGAAAGACGTTAAATAGGCGCACATAGACGTTCAACAGGAGGGATCCGTTCACTCCGAAGTGAACCTCGGCAGGGCACAAACCAAAGCTCCTACAGGAAGGATTGTAAACGAAGCCTCGTCTTTGCTCCCGACCACCAAAATGTAAAAAAAAAAGAAAAATGTCTCTGGGATTCTATTAGCATGTGTGTGTGTGTGCGTAGAGAAGAGGAATGCCAAAGTGCGTGTGTGGGTTGGACCCGGGGGGTGGAGGGGTTGGGGGAGGGTGCAGTTCCACTTTTCAAATAACAGTGTTGTTGAGAATGTGAGTTTTCTATCACAGCGGTTGGATTGCGCCTATTTCCGTACCTCTTGAACTGAGAGGGATCACGACAGACATGTAATTCAGTTATTTTTTCTCGGTTTGAACCCAATTCCGTCAAGGGCTTCGGCAGACGCCCTGCTCACAATCCACATACCTGTGGGGCTAACCGAGTTTTCTTTTTAAATTATCGTTCTCCTGGAGTTGCACTGACGTATTCATGCAATGATAGCATAGTCTATAACCAATGGGGGCAGCCCAATGAGTGCACACTAAGGACTGTCAAAATGTGAGCACACAAGTTAGGAGCGAATACGGTAGTTAAAAATATGAAACTGTCTATTTCAGGTTTTAAAGGTGAAGACAATGGAACGCAATTTGAAAATTTCTGGCATTTTGCAATGTTTTTAGGTCAAATAGAAATCTATTGTCCAGGGCGTTCTATCACCAAAGTGCAAAAAGACACGGTTTGACACAGCCACAGGCATCTGCATGGAGACGGTGGTACTGCCGCAACGACAGACGCACCACAGCGCTGCCACAGCTGTCCTAATGGTGGTCGATCACGCCGCAGCAGCCCAATAAGGGAGAGTGAAACGTCCGTCTTTCCCGTCCTCTTGAGCGCTTGTGTTACCCACACACTGAGAATAGACAGAAAACCGAGCGCGCCTGGAAAATAGGGGGACCCGATCAGGCACGCCAGGGTTAGTAAGAAAAAGGCTGTCTGTTAGCTTGACTGAAAGGCGGGAAATTCGTCGTTCCATCTCTCGATGGCGACTCCACCTAATACTCTTTCCATCTGTTACAGTGCAGAGCGAAATACCAAGTCGATGCAACTGAGGCAGGCCTCGTTCTTGACGATGAAGGAAGGCTATCAACAAAAAAAGAATGGAATGAGGCGTGGCCTTGCAGTTGGTTCTGATACAGATAGAGTAGAATTACATAATGACTTGATTTGTAATCTGACTTTAATCTCACTTTACAACATCACTGCTCAATGTCGCAAAACATCATGAAAACCAGACTAAGAAAGTACCCCAGACCCCTCTGCTTATCAGTGGTATGTTTTCCTTTCTTCACAGAGGATTACAGATGTAACTCTCAGTCGAAAAAGTGATTGACAGGAAGTCCTCACTCTCATATCAGTTTTGCTTCCATGCTGAGCTAAGATCCAGTACAGTGAGGATCAAGGAAGGGAGGTAGTCACATTCCTCCTTCTACTCTGAGGTTAGAGAGTAGTGAAGATTTAGTTATGGGACCAGGGAAGTATGTAAGTCAGCTTCGTCTCCTTCAGCACTGAAATCAGTTTTTTTTTCTAATAGTGTGATTTAATGAAAACATGCTTTTAATTGAGAATGTCCTTCCTGGTGTAGATGGTAACTAACAAACACAGCACAGGGTGCGGCTGCTGTGGTAGGTCATTGAGAGGGTTTTACCAGGTTCATTGGAGCCCATGTCTTTTATAATTAGCTGGGGCAATGCTAAATTGCTGAGTGCTGTATCCCTGTTGGGTTACAGCTTGGAATTCCTTCACTAGGCTGTAGTGATTAAACTCTTCTGTGGCTAGAGTGCATGACACTAAATCAATGACTCTGGTTTCCCACCCCGATTAGAGAATGGTCTGTGCCATTAGGGCTTGTCATGAGCTTATCAGGGATGTGGAGCAGATTCTGAAGAGAAGTTGGTGTGGTAGACCTTATTCAGTGTATCAGTGTATTCAATGTCGATACAGTCACACATAGTGTCTGTGTCAGTCAGGTCTGACAAGTACAGGAGTAATCTGAAAACATGTAACAACAGGAAGCTTCCTATTGGCTATTCTTGACACAAGCATTCTTTCCAAAAACCACCTAAAAAGACATATAGCTACATTTAGAAGATAGTAGTTTGATCTGCAATCGTCACCGAGACTGAATCAAGAACAAGGTGGAGAGGGTGGAGTTACAGGCCCTGTTTATGGTTTAACAGAGCTCCTGCACTCTAGAGCTGAAAGCTGGATTCAAATTCTCAACACAGCAGCCAGTCAGACATATGCATTGTCACGTTGCACAGTCAGAAGCATTGTTGAACGTTTGAGCACTCAGCAGAAAGGCAAAGCCTGTAATTCCGAATAAATGGCTTTACATGCATCAGAGGAGATGTGTGCAGCATTGGTTTTCACAGGCTTGTGATGCTGTTGTTAGAGAAGAGACCTTTACACATTTACATCAGTCACGCTAAACATGGTGAGGGCTGGTCAAAAATTAAACAAGATTTGTTTTGAGGAATAAATTGATAGTAACAGATTGCTTTTATCCATTTCAGTGCACAGCTCTGCAGAGACTCTATGTAACAGTGTCAATTTATGATCACATGTCGTGAACACAGAAATCCTCCAGTGGATAAAAGATCAAATGTGCACACACATCCTTTATTTATACAGCAGAATACAATGACTCTTTCATTTGGGCGACTCTTTCACTTACCCTTCCCTTACTACAGCACTGGGAGGCCAACGGCACGTACCTTCAGTTTCCTTTAGTGTCTGAGAGAAAGCAACAACAAATCCCCTATTAGAAATTTCCCCAGATTCCTCTAAGGTCACTGATTTAACACGAGTATCATGAACAAACAAAGTTGTGTCAGTAATTGCTTTTTTCAGATTATTGGCCCAACTCCCACTCAGCCAGCAGTGTTTGACAACTGGCTGAGTGGGAAGCCATTCATTAGGTAGGACAGTGGTTCTCAAGGTTCCCAGTCCTCAGAGACCCTCGGCCAGGCCTCCAAACTCCCAGCACACCTTGAATACATGTGCATAAAGAAGCTGAGACAGAACAAGAACCTGCTCTGCGTGGTGGTCCCTGAGGACCAGATTAAAAAACTCTGAGGTAAGAGACGTGTTCCATAAATGCATGGAGAGATAGTCCTCGTTAACATCAAGAACACTCCTACAGTTGTGTGTTGTTTCTGCAGCGTGTCAGCGCCACTGTAAGAAAAAACTTGATTTCAGCAACAACAGACCTGAAACATCTAGATGTTCTGACATAGTGTAAAATGGCTCTTGAAATCCGATAAGGATTTCTTGAGACTGGCTGTAAAGGATGGGTGTGAGACAACTGGGTGTCTTGATTGAGTTCTCTTGTTCTTATTAGTTCCCGTTCAAACTCTGAAGCATTTTTGACCCAATTTCAGCATTCCCTCAGCCTTCATATACATATGTACTAGCTTCCTAATCACTAGGCAGCAGTGAATGTGAA
>JAOXYF010000022.1:2329190-2340783 GCA_028565775.1 Sternarchorhynchus goeldii
TAGAGTTATATAAGCAATAGTTGAAAATTTCAGATATTAAAAAAGTAACTGCCTAATGTATCATTAAAAATGACTTACTATAAAAAGATTTAAATCAGTTATACAGCCTGTAACCAATAACCAATAGTTACACATATAAAACTGTTATTAATAAATGATTGGATGGGCTATTTTTATATTTTATTTATTTTATTACAGATTTTGGAGTCTTTTGTTTATGCTAAGGATGTTAATGGATGTTAATGGATAAAAACATCAATTGGATTACATTAATCGCAAAAAGTAATACTGTGATATATACTGTGTATGGTAAAAATGTATCATAACGCATTTTTACCATGTCATCCACCCCTAGCCTGTATGCTGGAATGTAGGTTAGCCTACTGTGACAGAAATAGTTATTGCTGAAAGTTAGATGTAAATGACTGTGAGGCTCACAAAGGCAGAGTAAAAACAAATTATGAGCATAAGCAACAAGATTATAAAAAATTATTTTGATTTTCAAGGACAGATTTATAGTGAACAACTGCTAAGATAACCTCAGGCAATCCAATGTTTACTGCTGTGATCGAATCATGTTTACCATGTGTCAGAGGTAATTGCAGTTTCGCTGCAAAAGCAATCTCTCATTTCTGTGCATACAGTAGAACTATTAGTAGAAAATAAAATAAGTGGTTCAGTGTTGATAAACTCCGGTCATAAACACAATAACTGCCAACATTGTCAAGGTGACCCGAGGCTTTGCTGCGTCAGTGTTGCCATTGTTTTGAATTATTAGATATGATTTACATTTCAGAAACTAGAGCTGGAAATGTCTGTGCTTATTGGAGTCATTAAGCTTTATAACATTTGAAGTGGCTCGTCAACATCTGGCTTATGTAGAACCCCACACTTTTGTATGCTGCAGCATAACAATAAATAAATACAAGTAAATAAATCTTACTATATAGTACAAGAGTATGTAATTAAATAAAATTAACTATTTGACTACATGACATGGTAATAAAATCAGTAAATGTAGAGTCGGATTTTGGGGAATATATTTTGGAACATTATAAATGTTGGCCTACTATATAAGCTTGGATCATCTTTGTATCATGTCAAAAATGTATAAATTAAAATAAAACATGTACAAAGCTCACCATTCATAGAATAAAAAAACATCAATAGCAAATTCGGATATTTAATGGTATAATAATAAGTTCTGAAATAAAAGTCACTGGCATCAGCATGAGAGGTAAATCAATGCTTTTGTTCTGTCCATTCATTCATGCCGAGAAGTTTAATGAAATCCATCAGGATCTGAGCAATAAAATTCCAATGATGGATTGAAGTGAACTGAGGCTCCACTTGAACAGACCAGCAGACTCTGTAGGTCATGTCCACAGTTGAGCATTCATCAGACTCTGTAGGTCATATCCACAGGTGAGCATTCAACAGACTCTGTAGGTCATATTTTCAGGTGAGCATTCATCAGACTCTGTAGGTCATATACACAGGTGAGCATAAATCAGACTCTATAGGTCATATCCACAGGTGAGCACTCATCAGACTCTGTAGGTCATATCCACAGGTGAGCACTCATCAGATTCTGTAGGTCATATCCACAGGTGAGCATTCATCATACTCCGTAGGTCATATCCACAGGTGAGCATTCATCAGACTCTGTAGGTCATATCCACAGGTGAGCATTCATCAGACTCTGTCAGAAAACTGCAACTTGTTTTGATTGTGTCACTGCCAGATTTCACAATATTTGTACTTTATCCAAAACAAAAGGCATGTTTCAGTACTTATAAGCTCCAGATGGGAGGGGCATGTTTCAGTACTTATAAGCTCCAGATGGGAGGGGCATGTTTAAGTACTTATAAGCTCCAGATGGGAGGGGCATGTTTCAGTACTTATAAGCGCCAGATGGGAGGCTCATTTGTCATGCACACGCACACAAAAAACACACAAACACAACATTTCACAAACTGCTTTCCGCCTTTTGATCTCGTTTAGTTTTGATACACAAACGTCCGTTTGCAAATTAGTTATTAAATGTCAGTCTGCCACTGTGACAGGTGTGGCAAGGAAAATAAGAAACTGAGAGAAATGCTGGTGAAAATACAGGGGAAAGTCTATAAACATGAAAGTCATGTTAACAGCAATGTCCTCAAGCTAGTTGTCATTTAGGCTAAATGGATGTACTATAGTAGGCTACCCATAGGGAGATTCAATTCAATATGCATGATGTAGTCATGTAAAAATTCCCAGTCCCACTTAGGCATTCATGCACAAGTGAATCAATAATTCGACTTATAAATGAAAACTCATTCTTTTTAGGTTTTGAACACACACTGAGGAGTGTGGGTTATTTTTAAATTTCACATGAACTGACTGCATCCATGGTATAACCTAGCTAATTATGCAAACAGCCTCCTGGCACTTTGCTAATCATATCTTATTAATTAAATCAGGGTTCTTTGGACATGATCCTGAGAGGAGTGCCACATCTTGACAGGGCCAACTCTGACTGCTTCATGTACAATCATTTGGGCTGTAAACTAAGCTGTGGTGTCATATGGAGTTCAATTTCCACTCCAGCAACATAATAATAAACTAAAATAAAAATATCTTCAAAGATTTGGTTACCTGTCAGAATATTAAGTTATTGAGAATTTTAAGAAAACGGAATTCATTGGCCTGCTGAAATGCCAGACCTTATTTAAGTTAGATGATCTGAGCCTCCAAAGGCACAGCAAAGTTAGAACAAAATTAAATATTTAGTAATGCTAAGTTTAAATTTTGGTCACACCAAATTTGCTGAACGCATCGTTTGTCTTGGGTAGATATTTGCATATTTTGCACATGATTAAACGTAGCCTAAAATCATGATTGACATGGATGCATATTTATCATATTCAACATTTGGATAATAACATTTGTTTTTCCTGTAGCACTGCCTGCTTTATTCAAATTCTGGTAATCGTGGCATTTCTAACAGATGAAGACAGGATGAAATGTTATTACATACATCAGTATGTGGTGGAGCACAGGAAGACAGACGGAAGCCTCCTGGAGAGCAACATAAATTTGACTACTTGGTTTGTCTAGAGGGCATTGCTATAGCCTGCTTGGATAGAGAGTACTTGATCTTGTAGATATGCAACTGCTTTTGCAGAAGGAAGAATTTGAGTTAATAAACTACTGTTGGCCTACTGCCTCAGTGTACAAGGTATTCCCTGATCAGCCAAGGTTACCAAATAACCATAGAGAGTGTGGTTAAATGATCTGAATTACAGAGGTGCTCCAGTGGTTGAAAAATTAATTCCACTGCATAAGTATAGCTTTGATAGAACAGTCATATCTAAGATATTTAGTGTTGGGCTGTATTGTTGTATAGTCACATATCAAATATTTGTTTATTCGTTTAGCTAGTTGTTAGACACTTATTGCTGCCAGTCAAAAACATGTACTTAGGTTTCCAGTAAAAATATGTTTCAAGGTAAAAGATAGTATCTTCATTGACATGAATACATATCAAAACCATTGTCTGTGGTAACTGACTATACAAATTACATAAAAGAATATAAAAATGTAACGTAATAACAAATGTTACTCAGCAGATGAGGGAGACAAAACCTGTCCAAGGAGCACTGTATTAAAAGGCTCTGGACATGCTTTATATTTCTTATGGGTTTTGTCCAACAGCACAATTACATGGTGCATGTTGTCTGTGCCACTGTGTGTTACCGTAACACTGAGTGTTACAATATAAACTTTTTTGCCAGTCTGGTACAATACTCTATTGCCTCCTATTGTGCTTTTGTCTGTATTCCAAACTGGGCTCTCATTATTGTCTGTCTGTACTCCTGGCTGTTCAGCGGTATGCTCCTCTCCTTCACTCTAGGCTGTCCAGCTAACTAGCCAAGATGAGCGGGAAGCCTGTTAGGAGCTGCTGGTCACTGAGGCTACCCACACGGGAGCCTCACAGCACCTTGATTCAACATCTGTCATGCTACTCAGCCAGTTACCACACCTGTCAATTAAATCTGCACATTTTGCTGAGGTAGAAATGTACCCTATGCTCAAGGCTTTTTGAACAGATTTGAAATATCGTAGAGCTGATTGTACGTTTGTATCCATGGAATTACATTGTATTGTGATGTCACTGCTTTTCGATTGGTATGAATAGAGAGACTTGCAATTGGAGTTCAACTTTCAACAAAACTTTCAACAAAACATGTCTGAAAAGCTGTTAAAGTGCATTGTGAATGTGGACTAGTTTATTGATTTCAATCTGACGGCTGCAAGCAAATTGTGTTTTAGAACAATTTTGTGAAATTTGAATTAATGTATGTACGTATGTATTTAATTTATGTGAGTTTGGCCAATCTTTCACTGTTTTGTTGATCTAATTATTACATCATTGTTCACTGTATTAATTTTCAGCTGTGTTTAATCCAGCAGCTTCCAAGAAAGCCTGGTCTTCTGTTGTTGACCCAACTTAAAGGCAGAGAACCACCAGGGGGCGTCGAAGGGGTTAACATGGCAAAACTTTCCTGCATTCACTTCGGATTCTTACATGCTAGCAGTACTGGCCTCCTCTGACCCCTACACACTCACGTACTTGTGAGAGACATGTGCGTCTTCGTTCAGAGCAGATACAGACCGACACCCCACCATAGATCAAACACAGAGAAAAACCTGCTTGGCCAGGACATCATAATTGCAACTTTGTTACATTTTCATTATGTTAGTGCTTGTGTTCTTCCATAAATGTGTTCCATCATACAATTGTTTTATTAGAAAGTGTGACCCTGGTGAACAATGAATAGGTGGTGAATAGGTGAACAGTGGCCTTTTCATTATGACAATGATTTGGAGAAAAAAAAACGTCACAAAGATTATTCACTTACCTTAAATGTACTCAACCATCCAAAACATATGTGTTTATCAAGTTACCTTTGTTCATTTTTTCCAGTGAAAAAGTAATGAACTATTCATAGTATTAAATAGTTGATTTAATCATAGTTGATATAGTTAATCATGATACTAATTGGTGGCTTATGACCACCAATTAGTATCATGTAATTTGGCTGATGATCTATATTCTGAGGTAATGTGTAATTCGATTGCGGGACATTGGACAAATACAACTATATTTCAGCATTACTGACTGATACTATAAGAAATTTTGCAGTTTAATCTAATTTCCAGTTCCTTGTACTTTTACATTTTTCAGTGTTGGTATTTAAGAATGTGTCATCCAGCACAATTGAGAGACTAAAGATTCCTTGTTGCCCAGAAAGTCTTAGTTGGGGTCTACACAGTTTCCAAAATTGGTGTTGGTAATGGCTCCTCCAATGGACAGATCACCTTCACACTTGAGTCCGCTCTCACAGGGGCAGTGGTAATATGTACCATACAGGCTCTGTTGGGAGAAGAAAATTCTATCTGTATCTGCAGTGATCTGCATCTCTTCATATCATACATACAGAAAACTTAAACAGTATTTTAAGAATAACCTGAAACAGACAAGACACTGCCACTAAACTCGATGCTGTCATCTGAACTGATTTGATGTTTCTCTTAACAAGAATAACCCCCACAGTGTTTTTCTTTGAAGGTACTCAGCTGCTAATATAGTTTGTACCAGGCTGTCGCAGTGCTGAAGATCAGCACTCCAGCAGCTGCCTTCATATGGCCTCAGACATGACACTTGCACCTGCTCCAGGAGTCAGTGAAGAAGCACTACATTTACTACATAAATGTACATGGTTGTTCCAATGGTGTAAAGACTTATTTTGTTGCAATACGAAAACCTGGACTGTTCTTTGATCAATCCCTGATTTGACTCTTAAGAGTGGCTTATCGGTCTTTTTGCATATCAGTGTTCAGATAAGATTTCGGATGACCTTGACATTTATTTGAGGACACAAGCAATAAATATTCACCCAACGCTTTTTCTCTTTGCTTGGGTTACATAACGAATGTGATTTGTTTTAATGTTCTATCATTTAAATGAAATGTTGAAGTGACCTTTAATTTAAATAAAACCTTTCATACTCTTGCTTTCTTGTGCGCGCACACAAAAAAAAACTGAATTCATTTTGTAAAGTGTTTGCTTTCGCTGTTGGTTTTGAATTTACATATTACAGAAAAAGACAACGGGACCTGCTCACTGAGACATGAAGAGAACATATGGAAAAACCAGAACATGCTGGAACATTTCAAATCTTTCATCAGTCAACACAGGCTGCACTGCCCGATTGGGTTTGTAAACGGCTGTACCTTTTTGGAGCATATCTCCTTCTCTGCGGAGCGCGGAGCGCACCGAGCCAGACTGGTACCAGAGTTGCGGTGGCAGCAGGAGCTTTGACACTGCAAACTGTTGAGACACAGCTCTCCGTTTTTCTACAGGGCAGATGCCATTTAGCCAGAAACCAGATACGGATTCATTAACAGATACGTTAACAGCACCAGTAAACCTCCAAAGTGACAGAGAGAAAGCACAACGCTTAAGCCTTTATATTTCCACATGCATAGCAGAGCCATGTGCACATGACCTTCTGTGCTCTTACCAGGTTGATGATAATGCCTCGATCTTCAGGATTGTTCGGAGAGCTGGCCAGAGCCATGGCTATCACACATAGAGCAAGCAGCAGCAGGGCCTTCATTACTGTGCTTCTAGATACTCAAAAGTCCAGTCACACTGGCATCAGGCAATTCTGATCCTTTATATCCAAGTACTTATCAAACATTAATGACATTAAGAAAAGTTATCTTTCTCAAACACAACTAAAGTACATCTGCCAGTCAAAACACTATGTAGCTGACAGATGAACAAACACAGCCACATTCCCATTAGGCCAGACTATGGACAGAAGGGTTATTCCCAGCAGGGCTCCTGTAACTCACTGCATACTCTTTCAGACAATATTTCCCTGTGGTTTTTCCTCTAAAACAGGTCTGGCCTGGAAATGTCTAAAATGTAGATGCCTTTTTTTTTAAAAGACTTTAGATTTATTGATTTATTAATTAAAGTCAATTTTGAAATTACTTTTATAGGTGCATTTAATAAGATTAACTTTTAGAGCCTGTAAACTGGGATGGTGTTAAAAAGAATACTGAATAGGATTTAAAATACTAAAATGATTAGATAGCTACTGAATGTTGCAGAACTTTGTTGGGCTGTAACATTCCACGAACAGAGTTAGGTACCCTGGTTTAGAGCTTCTGTCAGCAAAACTAAAAAGCAAACTGAGGTTTAACTGAAATGTTTTAAAATAAACAAAATAATCCTGCATTCATATATTTTCAATAAACATAGACATCAAGTCAAATATATTCGACAACCCTTCAGATATTCCTAGAACCAATCTGGGCTAAAGGGTTGTAATGTATTATTAGGATACTGTTAGAAGAAAATAGCCAATGCCTCATTAAAGATTATACTATGTTCTTTGATAGGAAGACATCTAATATGAGACTGCTTTGAAAGGATAGTAGTGGTTTTATCTAAGCATGCCCCAGTCCTGCTCCAACTCTCTATTTGTTGGCCTGGAATAACAAAGACTAAACAGTTTACTGGAGTAGAAGTAATCAGATATACAATGGGCATTAGTCATCTTATTCTTCTGATCACATAACCATTCATAATTTACATCCTGACACCTTTGTTGGCTAGGATATTGTTTCTGACACAAAAGAGCAGGTGACGTTCATCCCATTACAAGTGCTTCACTAACAGATAAGTACATGGCAGAGAACACAGTACAGCTCTCGTGCAACCACCTATGCACAGAAACAGCAGGCTTCAAGAAGAAAAACAACTGCAAAAGGAATTCTCTGTCGTGCCTATTATACTGATTTTTTTTATATTGTGGCTTCAAGATCATAGGTTTAATATTGGCAAACAGTTTGTGGGACTCCTCTAAAATGCTGAACGAAATTGCCTTGATTTTTACTTAAAACAACTAGTGTATTCTGGTGATAGATGTAAGGAATGCCTTACTTGAAACTGACCCTAGAACTAAGGATTTTGTTGAAATTTTTGTTAGCTAGTTAGAGGTGGTGGATTTTTCTCACCTTTCCGGAAAGTTCTAAATCATTGTCAATATGGAAAAGATGCTTCCTGCCCAAGAGGCAGCCAAAATTTACCACACCAACTATGTGAGAAACGCTAGAGCGATCGGAGTTCTGTGGGCAATTTTCACCATTTGCTTTGCCATCATCAACGTGGTGGTGTTCATTCAACCCTACTGGATTGGTGACAGTGTAAACACCCCACAGGCAGGATATTTTGGCCTCTTCTACTATTGTATTGGAAACCCCATAACCTCAGAACTGGTCTGCAAAGGGAGCGTCCTCGATTTTAAATCCATTCCATCTGAGGCCTTCAAGACTGCAATGTTCTTTGTAGGCACCGCTATGCTGCTTAATGTGGGTACTATGGTCTGCTTCAGTCTGTTCTTCTTCTGCAGCTCTGCCAGTGTTTACAAGATATGTGGATGGATGCAAACATCATCAGGTAAAAGGCAACATTTGTGATTAATCTGAGATTTATTTTAGAAATTCTGCATGTCTTAACTACAAATAAATCAACAGTCTGAACTAATGCTAGAGTGGAATTATAATACCTTTAGAAAGTAATGCAAAAATCTGAATTTGAATATCTAAACAAAATATATACAACAAATAAAGGAGTAAAGCAATTTATCATTATGTGAATTTTACCATTTGCCATTTTACAATACAAACTAGGCAAACATTATAAAGCAGGCAAACATCAGCTCATGGATTCATTCTTTTCACCAAACAAGCCATTAGAATATAAACATTAGAGTAGATTAAAGTTGAAGGGAGTTAACATTATGCTGTAATGTTAATCAGCTAAACGCTTGAGTATATTGGCTTGGTTATATTGTCGGTGATAGTTCAGATTTATCTCATTTAAATGCCTCCTACTTGTACTGGAATATGTGCCAATGTGCATATGTGATTTTCTGTTATATGTTTCCTGCCACATTTTCCACGTTATTTTTAAACCAATGTAAAATTGGAATGCACTGAGAGATGGAATTCTTCATGGAAATAGACGTTTACTTAATTTTGAATTGAAATATGTAGTATATCCCCAGGCATGCAATTCAGTTTCAATTATAGACTGCTTTTACAAGTCTCACAATTTAGTTGTTTCATATTAAATGTCAGAGGATATTAATTGGGGGAAAAAACATTTTACAAATTAATTTCTAAGGGTAATTCTGCCATTAGAAATAAGGCTGACAATTCCCTCACTAAATGATTGTTTACATTAATAAAAATAAATAACACCAGAACTCTGTACACTGTCTTCTAGCTGTACTATTGGTCATGGGCTGTATGATATACCCAGATGGATGGAACTCTGATGAGGTGAAGCGCATGTGTGGTGAACGCACAACCAAATACTCCCTGGGAAACTGCACCATACGCTGGGCTTACATCCTAGCAATCATTTGCATCCTGGATGCACTCATGCTGTCATTCCTTGCCTTTACTCTGGGGAACCGACAAGACAATCTGTTACCCGACGACTTCCAAGTGGATAGTGATGAAGGTATGACTCAGAGCTCACACACATAGTAAATGCACCACAGAGGACATTTGGCACTTGGTTTAGAGCAAGGTGTGGCACATTGCCAAATTCACACTGAACTCCAAAGTTCAGAGCCTGTTTGATGTGGAGATACCAAAGTATGAAGTAAGCTTAAATATAAACTTGACAATTTGTCACTACAGGAAAATAATCAATCTAGAAGACTTCGACAGCTACTGGCAAGAGAAGCAGCCCTGTCACACAGCCCATGAAGGTGGATGGACAGACAA
The DNA here is from genome assembly GCA_028565775.1 of Sternarchorhynchus goeldii. Classification (NCBI taxonomy): domain Eukaryota; kingdom Metazoa; phylum Chordata; class Actinopteri; order Gymnotiformes; family Apteronotidae; genus Sternarchorhynchus; species Sternarchorhynchus goeldii. The sequence goes on from JAOXYF010000022.1 coordinate 2,339,049, forward strand.
GTTCAATTTTGAATTCAGTCCTGCCATCTAAAATATTGGAAACCAATATAAATTTGTACAGTAGCCTTTGTTAAAATCCCCACTGTGAAAACCTTTTCACTCTTAATACATCGAACATGTAGGCCTAAATACAGTGTAATGCTCATTTTATACAGTGCTCATCTAAATTCTTAGAACCCTGAAATATAAATGTTGAATGCAGATTATTACATTTTTAGATAAAAACAGAAGTAAAATTACACCCATCTTCCAAATGCTTTATTAAAACATTTCTGTCTAGCTAAATAATCTTAGCTAATATACAATAGTAGTATTTATTTAAAAACTGTACATGGCTGTAATATACAGATAAAGGCAAAGTCTTTGGTAGACACACACACACACACATACACACACACACACACAATTTCTTTTTCACATTTTTGCCCCTTTTGGTGGTGTTACAGCTATTTTCATTCTGTGGAAGCTTCTTGAACATAATCTCCTACTGACCAAGACAAGAAAAAACCCTCAAGTGTAATCAGATGTGGCAGAGCAAAAATGTCTTACCACACAAAAGAGAAAAAAAAATGACTGATGCTGGTAACAGACAAAATTACACAGTGATGTGGTATTTCCTGAAATAAACTACAAACCAGTTAAACTCATTTCCTACAGTCTTAATGTAAACCCATTTACAAAGTCCACTTTTACACAGCCTTCAATCTCCATCTTCCTAAATCTAGGAAACACAGGTAATGAAACAATCCATTGGGCACGGTTTTCACCCCCATGTTCAGTACACAGTTTCAATACTACAGATGTTGTTCCCTAAATCTCTTTCATGTGTTGTAAAAATCAAGATGGAGAGGAGGAAAAAATGAGGGAGGAAGGGAGGGAGAACCTCTGCCTCTGTGAATATGATTCAAGACGGTACGCCTCAGGCGAAACAAATAAGAATCCACACAAAAAAAACAAATAAACATTCTGTTATACACTTAACCTGGAAAGTGACACGTTGCAGTCTCTTTTGTGGAAGTGGAGGACAATTTGGAGCAGTGTATTGGCATGGGCAAATCACTAGAGGGCGAGCCAGGGGTGGCGCAGGCATGCGGCAGCTGTAGCTCGTTTCTCAGGGACGAGCTCCAGCATGGGGAGCAGAAAGTCTGTGAAGGCCTCAGCATCCTCCCGTGACCACTCGTATTTATCCAGCAGCACTTCCAGAAGACCCCATGGCTTTAGTTTGGTGATGTGTTTCAGGTCACCTGCGGAGATTGCAGTTGAAGGCTGCACATGACACGTGTCTGGTGTTCCCTACTCACATATTTTGAGGCAAATGATCATAAAGTGCAACACCTGTTGACATCTGAGCAGTCACAGTGCACTGTGAAAATGACTATGATCTGGCAAACAACATTTAGTATATACCAGAAGCCAGATTATTCATTGTGAATATCGAACACTACCCAGTGCACTCTGCAAAAAAAACGTGATCAGTTAAAGTGCTTCTTTTTATTAGTAGCACTAGTTGAGATACGAATTCATTAAATGTAAAGCACAAGACATGAAATTAATTAAATGCTTTAATTGCAGCCTAATAGAAAACAAAGATTTCTAACTGTGAAGCCTTGCACATGAACACAAATGTAGCAGATAACATCCCCACTCCAAATGTGCTAATAAACAGCCACACTTAACAGAACAATTCTTTAGTTGTGTTTCTCTCTCCCTCACACACACACACCCACCCACCCAC
>JAOXYF010000022.1:2348347-2383514 GCA_028565775.1 Sternarchorhynchus goeldii
GAGGGGAAAAAAATACAATGGGGGGGGGGGGGTAATTAAATGGAGAGGGGAAAAAAAAAAAAAAAAGACGATGAGATGAACTCTGTTTAACAAAGGCAGAACTTACTGGATGTCCCAGGCAAGCCACACTGTGGAGAAATGACCCCAACCGAGCTTTCGGATTACATGGTATTTCCCATTATAGAAGTCTCCTATCTTGACATGGTGGTAGCCACCTAGGAAGACAAAAAAAGAGAACATGTATTAATTATAACATAAGGCCCATTTGTTTCTACATAAGTGAATGCGCCCAGTACTAGTCCTTATGGGCTAGTATAAAACTTGCCATAATTCATCTCTCTCATAAGCAAACAGACTTCTATAGCAATATCAGACACATGCAGTGAATGAGCAAACACTGAGGTGCATAATACACGGTACGCAGCACATTGTTATAACAGGAGCTGGTCATCACCTTTGCAGTAGTCATTGGGGTCTTCCTGCTCCTCATCATCAGATCCCAGAATCTCCTCATCAGGTTCCTGCTGCTGGGGCTCTACGGGTGGCTGCTGATGAGACGCTCCTCTTGTGGGCTGAGGGGGCCTGCAAAACAAAGGCTTTAGATTGATACTAATGTACTCTCTCATTGTCTGTGACCATCTTTATCAAGTTTTACATCTGAGATTCTGTGAGAGCATATAGCTGTGTGATATGGCAAAAAGTATCACCTGCAAAAAAATAATTAAATAAATTTATTAAATAAAACCCCAACCCAACCTTGAGCTAAATCATCAAATCAAAGGAATTAATAGTTAATTATAATTCTAGAGGCATGTACTTCATATAAACAAACATTTTACATATTCTTACACTACCCTCAACTAAAATTTAATGGATGATTTCAAATCCCTATAAAACTCCCTCCCATGAGTGCTGAAGCATTGCTTGTTGTGCTGCATTCAAGAACACAGAACCCTGAGGGCAGCTGTAAGAGGTGCACAAGATTAAGCAACACTGATCCCTTTAAAGTGTAAAGATGACAATATAATTTCAATAAATATGCCAAGAAAATTAACATGAGTATGTCACCATACACGGGCCCATTCTTCTTGAGGTTTTTAATAAATAATCAAATCTAATACTTAATTAATACATCACCATATGAAATGCAAGTCAAAACCTAATACTCAACTGTTGGCAACCATTTTTATACGCCAACATACTACACTGTACTACTAGGTTTTCATAAGTCTCCACCACAAAAGCAAACACATTAGTTGTGAAACGAGTTTATAGTCTAAGGATGCTGTACATTTCAGCTGGAAATGATTTTAAATGAGCAATACAGTAAAATCAAATATGCCAGTCAAATAACTAAGAACCACCTTAGTACATCAACTGAACAAGTTATTTATTAGGCACTCCAACAAATCTCTTTAGTCCATTATTGTTATGTATCCATCCTGGAGTTGATCTTGTTGTGCAGGATGGAAAAAAATACTCAAGGTTTATTTGTTCATGGAAGGTTGTAGTACGTTTTATAAACAGCATATGGCACACAAGTCATTAATTATCCAGAGATTTACATGTGTATTTATGGTGCTACAGAGACCCTGAATGGTATGCATTTGTCAGCGTGGCTCATGAAGCTCTAGCCATTTTTAGGTCCACAACACAAACACATTTCAGACTGCAACCTAGTATAAAAAAAAACAATAGGCTGAAAATATTATTCATTATTCGGCATTGTGGTTAGTCGACTACAGGTTATATGTATCATCTTTCTCTGGAGACTGAACGGGAACTTTCTAAAACCTCGCAAAAAAAAAAAACAACTCACTTCTTAACTGACTTCTTGGCTTTCGATCTTTTCTTCCTCGCCTGGAGAGCAAGAACTGTTAGGAGGGAAACAAACTATTTTAGAAATCAGCATAGTCAACGCATCACAAATACTTATATTAATTAAGGACTGACAGAGACAGGGCAATTCTGCTTTGTTTTAGCATACGTTTGTATACTTCAATGTGGCACTTCAAATATATTGAATGGAACACATTGGATCATGCTTACTTTCACTAGCTAGCCAAGTTACCTCACAGAAAGCTAAAACCACAATAAAGCAATACAAATGTTAATTCTACCTAGCGTATCTATCTAACTATCTTAGGTTATCCATCTTGGAACTCATTTGTAAACAGTGCACTTGTTTCCATATATAGCTAGATAGCTTGTAAGCTAGTGATAGCTAGCTACGTTCCCACCCCCCACCCCAAGTTCAAAGATATACGAATTACCTAATTCATATGGCTGACTGATGCTAACCTATATGAATCCTGACGTTTTCACGCATGGTGCGAAGACAAGAATCGCTTTGGTAAGGTTAGCAAGCTAGTTAGCCATCACACAGTATTTGTGCGGTTAGCTCGTGCACGCAGTCCCAGCAAGTTTTTGACATCACAGCTAACCCGGTAGAAGCTATAGTTATATTTTAAAATACGTCAAATCGGGTTAGGAATAAAGGTACATGCATGTCGTTAAAATTGATGACAAATATTATGAATCATATTAATGTCAAGCTGGCTAAACGCTAGCACGGTAACTAGTAGCTAAATAACCGCTTGCTGGCTGCCTGGCTAGAAAGCTAACCTATCTAGCTAAATTAGTTAACCTAGCTAGCTAGCTTGTTAGCCAACCTAACGTTAACCGTTGGCTGACGCTTGGCAGCGCTCATCGCATGTAGCTATCGAAGTATTCGCAATGTAAATTATATTATATACAAAATAAATAACATGCCGGACTTGAAGTCAGTCTGACGTCGTTTTATCTTCCACGTATTAACAATAAAGGGCCAAAAGCTAATAACATGTATGTATAATCTTAGAAGAGATTACCTTTTCTCTCCATGTTGGCCCGGTAGTGGGTGGCTTGAATGTCACACGCATGCGCGACTCTGGCCTCACGCAATCTGTACCGTGTATCCACGCCCCTTAGGCACTATTTAGTCGGTATTATTCACAGATTGCCGTTGTAGTATGCTGATGCACTTCTATCCGTAGACTGACAGAGTAAAATTTGTCTTGCATTTATTTCGCATGATACATTTAGTGAGCGAAGACTGGAAAGATTTGTAAAGATATTTGGTGAGCTGAAAACTTTTAAAGCTCTCGTTATTTGACAACTGCAGCACACATAATTTTCCAATACCATACCTAAACATGTGATTCAATAAGTGAAGATCCTATAGATTATTTGAAAACACAAAACTGCCTGCAATAACAAAACACCTAAATGACTCAATTAATCAGATTCTGGCATTACCTATAACTAAACCTGTTCAAATCAACCGACTAGGAATGTGAGATATCGAGTTTTCTTTTAGATCCAATAGTATCAAGTTGGCTAGCGGACTATAAATGGTTACCTCCTGATACACTGCCAAGAAGGCAATTCGGTCTATTTTGAATTCAGTACAGTTAACCAGTTTGGCCAGAAACAAAATTCTCAGGCTGCTTCTAAACGTTAAAATCAAATAAACTAAATCTATTTTTATTTTTAAGATTTTGTAGATTTCACTTCTAAATATCGCCTCCACCTAAATTTAATAGCACATTGAATTTCATAATTAAATAAATTCTAAATATTAACGAACTATCGGATTGCGGTGAAATTTGAGATTGTACATACATGTTTAATGTATCACTAATGTTAGAATATCAGTAGTAAAGACTTCCATTTTGCTTTACTTTAACAGCAATATTGTATGTTCTGTTGGTTAGCAGTGTTGTCACATCAATTAGTCTCATTAAAATGTGTACTTCAAATCAACTTTACCTGTCAAATACCCTTAAGTGAAATCATAAATAATACTTAACATATCTAAGAATGCACCAATTTAGCTCAATTTAGTACTAAGCGGAATGTTCTGAAGTACATTGTGTAAGAACCAGAAACCAGTTTGTGTATGTAAATTCTGTATTATTTGCTATATTAAATTTTCAACAAATATGCATGTCTTACAAAAAAAAAAAATTCACATTTATGTTCAGTATTTGCATGTGAGGACTGGAAGTATCAGTACTTCAGTTCAGCCCTCCCATTCATAAAGTATGGAAGTATCAGTACTTCAGTTCAACCCTCCCATTCATAAAACTATTCTAAACTATTAAACAAAGACAATGTTGATGATGCCACTTCTGCAACATTTTGGTCAAACCCCACTTAAAAAAAGTAAACAACACTTCTCTGAAAAATATCTGCCTTTATTTTCTTTAATAAACAGTGTGTATTTGATTATATTCTCTACAGAATGATATAAGAAATAAAGCACACAGAAGCAGCCATTCCAGTTTGTCGTCTCAGCAGTATATAAATATTTCACACTAGTACAATTTTGACATTCATTTAATTTCTCTATTGTCTTAAAAACAACTTAAAAACAACCACACAACAGAACAAACCCATTCACATCGTGTGTCTGTATTCTCTCTCACTTGCTCACTCTCTCACACACTTGCACAGCGCTTTAACAATGCATCAACACACCATAAAACAGAAACAGTCAAAGGAATACAATTACAAGGCTAGAACTGCTATTTACATGTGGCCCAAATTTGTAACTGGTGCCAATAAAATCTTCCTAATGTTCGGAGTGTCGCTCTGGCCTTTGTGGGTTCTAACACAAGCTGTCAATGGGAATTATATTCTTGCAAACAGGGGGTATCCTTTTGAATCCTGATACTTTAATTTGAGTGTCTAGAAATCTGTGCTCTAATCTGAGTGTGTAGCAAAACTGGCAGTAGTAGGACACTTCAAAGATACTGCACATATAATCCACTGTTCAATGGAACAAAAACAAGAGACACAAATCCCATCAGCTCATTATACAGCATGTTTCTACAGGCCAGGTAGTGAATAATGAATACTTCTGTATCTTGAAATTAATTTTATACTAACTGAAACCATCTAATTTTACCACCATCCAGCTGGTTTTTATTCAAGAAAAGAAAATGCTGCATGTGTTTTGGTCATGTGATTGACTACTAACGGCAATGGGAACCTTATTTAAATTCACAAAGCAAATGAGGGTCATTTAATTAGATTTTGGTCATGTTAATGCTAAATATAGCCTTGTGTTTTTTGTAAATGCAAGAGGCTCTAGCCGAAATGCTGTAACCGATTTTCAAAGAACAATAATTTGCACATTAATAAGATATTCAATTTTTAAACAGTTAAGCCAATTAATCTGATCTTGAGGTTGGTGTGTTGAGATGGTATGATTAGCATAAAGTATTAATGCCATTTTAAAAATTAATGACATGTTTTGCTTTGTTTCTTTTCTCTTTGTTGAGAACTTTCAAATGTTTGCATGAACTCTACATGGCAAGTGAACAGAAACATGGCGGAGAACACAAATGCTACTCGACTCTACTGAAGATTCCTTGTAGAAAATTTTCCATCGCATTTGTCCCCTTTTTGTGCTCATGTTTTTTTGATTCCTAATTAAGTAGACAACACATGTAATATTAAAAACATAAAAATAGCAAGACAAAGAAAGTGGCAGGCACTTAAAATCATACTGTCTGTCTGGTTAGAGAACTGCAAAAATAACAGTTTTGTTTTTTTTAAAAAAGACTGGTCTGAAGTATAGCTCCAATTACACGCAAGTCTCACGACTCCATTTCATCCCCATCAAAAGAAGGCGCCTCAAATGTGATTACCTCCTCATAGGTCAAACCTGCTCAGGCAAAAAAAAAAACAAAAAAACAAAGTGTTACAGCCTTTACTGTAGATGTGCATCCATTGCCTAACTTACACAGTCACATAGATAAAGCTTTCCAAATGTACAAATGCGCCAATTTGATTGGATTCCAAACAAACCAGCCTGCTGCAGCAATAGTGCTGCACTTCAGATCAATCATAATGTCCAAACTGTTGTTGTAACTCACGTTTCCACTCTTCAATCTCTAGCTCCCGACTCTCAAAGCTCTGGTCATATGGCTCTGCCTCGGGTTCATCGTCTGGGTCATGGTACTGAGCGAAGTACGGGTGGGCCAGCGCCTCTGCTGCAGTTATTCGCTTGTCTGTATCTAAAACCAGCATCTTCTCTAGGAGGTCCACAGCTGCACCAGCACAGAGAATCAATCTGTTCATCTCAGTATAAATATCATCTCAGTATAAACTTGATGATTTATAAACAGTATGAGCTCTTATGAGGTAGGCAATCGCCCACACACTCACACACAGTATGACCTCTTATGAGGTAACAGTATGACCTCTTATGAGGTAGGCAATCGCCCACACACTCACACACACCCCATGGAAACTGTATGAGTAACAAGTATTATATTAAGTAAACTGTGCTAAAACTTCTGTTTTGGTGACTTAAAATACTTAAAATATATTTTTTCTTACCCTGTGGATTGGCTCCAAGGAATACATCAGCAAAATTCCTTTTAGGCATCTGTGGTAGGGAATTAATGTAAGTCCTGGCCTGCAAAGATAAATGTGATTTGAAATTCAGAAATAAACTGCACTTACACAGATATGGACTTACCTGCTTGTCAATTCTGGTAAGATTTTCAAAATTGATTAGATAACACAGAAAATACATACAAAACAGCTTTTAAATATAGATCAGAAACTAGGAGAAGACCAGGATAATTTGTTTCAAGGCCAAATTTTCAAAAAGAGGTAGTAATCTAAGTCTAAGTTAAGATTACTCATGTGTATTTCCTCTAAATGCATACCCTGAGTAGTGAAACTTCTTGTTAGTATTCAATGCTGCAAAACATGACAGACAGATTTCCCTTTGAAGGCGGCAGGGCTTAAGATAGCACAAACAATAGCTTTGGTTTTCCAGAATCATTAGATTCACACAAATCAGCTCCGATTCAGAGTGCGATCAGTCACAGCAAGGAAGGGTGAGCAGAGAACACAGCCACCACATGCTATGCCATTATGAAAACGCATTTTTGCAAAATATGGGAATGAATTTTTATGATAAGGTAAGATTATTTGGACACACAAATGCCTTATCTAAGTAAAAAAAAAAACTGAATGAAATCAGGGCCCTTTTCGCCTATAGTCAATTAATAGTAATACAATTTTTTTTAAAAACTAAAATGAGTTTTTTTGTTTTGTTTTTAAAGGTTTTCACCAACAATACATGAGGTGATGGTAGTATATTTTTGTTTGTTTATTTTAATGATACAGTTTTATGAGTATGAGTTGTACTACACACTTAAGAGTGACTACTGAGGTAGTGTACATGGGGACTGGGCCACTGAAGGCTCACCTCATGGCTAGGCATCCTGCTTATTAGAGAGGCAGGGGGAGTTCCTGTCAGTCGCATTATCTGCTGAAGCTGGTTTATATCTTTGCAGGACAGGTCAAGGGCTTATAACACATTTACTGACTGATTAAATACGACCTGTTTTTGCTTGTCCTCTATATAGAAGAGAAAAGCAGCGAGGGAGAAGACAGAAAGCAACACATAGGCTCAGCATGCAAAACTACCGACACAACACCGCAGAGAAACAACAAGGCTTCTTTAGATCAGAAGTGCGCTTGAAATCGTCAGGTATGTCAGGGAGAGAGAAGTCAGCTAGCGGCAGCAAAGACCCAAACGTTTGTTCATCTTAATCTACTTAAAACCACACTCAAGTACATGTACTAGGTGAAAGAAATCATTTCAAGATTCAGAGAAACTGTAGCAAGCCATGTAGCACGGACCAATACTGTATTCAGACTACATTTTCCCATTAAAATACCTCGGAAAAACACAAGAACCACAGTAGATTAACCCTTTTTCGTAACCTCCATTTGTAATAATCTGGTATGACTGGGTATGAGTTTCACATCTAAAAGACATGCCAGACAAAGAGAGTAAATGAATCCTATATGGATTAGATAGCATGGTTTCTGTTTGTTATAGATTACAGACCAGCAGGTAAATGTTGATAGGAAAATACAGAAGGCTACACAGTGCAACTAAACAATATACAGACACTAGATTATGCAACAAGGTTGAAGCATGCTGCAGGAAGAGGCCTGGTTGTTGATGCGACCCAAAAATCAGCGCACAACCTTAGAAACACAAACATCCAAACTCCTGTTTTAGAAAAAAACACGGAGGAGAACATCTCCTGAACGTTACACTCACAGACTCGGAAGAGATTTTCATCAACAGCTCGGGTCCTGGGGTTCCAACAAGCATCATTATGAGTTTCAGCTGGTCAATGTCTACCGTTGGAATATAAAGGAAAAACAGACATTTCCTAGGACAAGCTTTACCCAGGAGCTACACAGTGGTGCTGTTGGAAGAAAAACACTGAATCTCCATTTATAATTTTCTCGTACAGTGAACACCATGATCTTGAGAACATGTTCGATTTGATGATGTCCAAAAATAAATAAATAAATAAATAAATAAAAATAAATAGATAAATAAATAAATACATTTCTGAAAAGTTGGGACTTCAAAGATATAATGCAGTCCTCTGGCAATGTTCAGCATTGCTTCAGTAAACAGTAAAAAAAAAAATTCTGCTCTGCATTCATGCTTGTGGAAATACCATATTTAGCAAGAGTTCCATGAAATTTTACTATATAAAAACATAATATATAAAAAGAACAAACTTAAAGGAAAAAAAGATCCACCCATTTGTATTTGTAAGATATTAGATGATTAATTCAACTATACTACCATATTAATTCTGCTATACTACCTAAAACCGTGCAGTAATTCTTGGCTTTATTTGTTAAAAGCCCTGAGAGAACATAGCAATAAAAAAATAGCAGAGGGTTCATATTTTCAGTTCGCCCAAAGCCAAAAAAAAAACCAAAACAAAACAAAAAAGCTGCGGATGTTAGCACAGGTGCGTTCCACCTATCCTGGAGCAAACAAGAGGAAAGAGTTTGGTGCAAGAGATGTTACCATCATCCATTGAAGCTCTGTCAAAATATGTCAACGCGTGGCACCAAATGCCAAGCAGCACCGGAAAGAGAGAAAAGGAGCGCTGATCCTGGAGTTGAAAGAGGGAGGGAAGGGAGAGAAAAAAGGAAACGGGAGCAAAAGGGCAGGTTGAGAGGCACGACATTCCTTGCGAGGCTGCTGGTAGCTTTCTCAGAGCTGTGGATCACATTTCTTTACTAGCGGTCCTTGCGGTTAGTTGTTACAGGGCGAGTCTAGAGGGGACAGGCGCAGCAGAAGACGGCACTTTCCGCTCTAAACAACATACACAAACGGTGAGGGATACACAGACGGAGGAGGCAGTCAGAGAGAAGAAAGGAAAAAAAGAAAGGAAGTTAAAAATCATGACATTTCTACATACACAAGCCAGCAAGGATCAAACGGCTTTCGCCTGGCAGGCTGAGGGCTTGGGCCCAGTGGCTGTGTTTGCTTCGAAGGATACGGTCAGTGCCAGGAAACAGCGTTCTCCCCGTCAGCAGCTCCGCCATAATACAGCCGACGGACCAAATGTCCACTGCGAATCAAAGCCAGACACATCAGCAGTGGAGCAGGAGGCGCAAGTTCCAGCACTCTGATCCCCCTTCCGCGTCCCAAGCTTTCAGATGACATTAACGAACGGATGGTCTCTGCAACTAAAAGCTTCTCCCGCTCTTTGAAATTCAACTGCTGTCTAAAAGCCAAAATGTCATTCGGACGGGCGCAGGGCAACGGGCACAGTGACAACCACAGCAGGAAACCATGCATGCGCTTCTGAAATTGGTAATAAAGATTTTTTTTTAAAAAAGACTTCATTTAACCCAGCGGTGTTGTTTGAAGCACTTAGGCCACAGTGCTGTTTACATGAGAGTGATGCTTTTGAATGCAGATGTGGTCTGTAGGAAATCATTAATCAAAATCAGACGACATGGATTTGATGTTCCTGCCTCAACACTTTTATCATATATTTTTGCTACTGAATGATTTTAACCCAAAGCAACATTAAAACCTTTGAGCCACATTCACGTAAAACAGAAAGAGCTGTAAAAACGACCTTTACGGAAACGTGTCATCCGTTAACTACCGGCTGGCACAAAGCTCACCATGAAAAGCTTTTTCATTTGGCAAAACCAGCAACGGCTGGTGGGCATGACTCTAACGAACCAATCACGGGTCTTTTCTTTCCGAACCCCATTCATTCTACAACAGGCAAACTCCACTTCGCATCCGAAGCGCTTCGCACCTGTCATGTTGTAGTGCATCCAGTTCAGCATAATCTCTGGAGCACGGTACCACCTAGTGGCCACGTAACCAGTCATCTCATCATCCGTGTGTCGAGCCAGTCCAAAGTCCAAGATCTGGGAGAGGCAGGGACAGACGAGGTACAACAATACAGCAGCACCGTTATGTAGAAATTCAGACAGGTGGAAAGACTAAATCTTTAGACAACAGAAAGATTCGTCACTTCTCTGACTGGCTACTTTATTCCATAATATTCCCAGGACACGTGTCTGTAAAGGTTTACTTAGAAAATTGCTTACCTTAAGTTCGCAGTCTTCATTCACAGCTAAATTACTGGGCTTCAGGTCCTAAAAATACAAAATAATCCAAGGGGAGTCCAATTATTATTACTACTCTATTAACTAGTATTACTACAAACAGTTGTCTTTTTAAGTGAATGTAAAATCTGAGTAAATATAGTTTTCATTCAGTGTTCAAGACACACTACAAAAATATAAGAGTACACAAGGCAATTCCATTTTAGTGAGTTCACAACTAGGATCAAGTCTCAGCACGCAAAGTGTAAACACAAAATGTCCATAATCTTGCAACAAAAGCAGAACTCCTGCCATGAGTTTATAAAAAGCCACACTTCATGCCGTCTCCCAGCTGTGCCTCTAGAACAAGGTGCACACTCACTCTGTGAATAATGTCTGCTGAATGGATGTACTGCAAAACAATAACAAAACATTTAGTCAACATTTAGAGTACACTAGTTAACATTAAAATCAACATTTTAGCAATATTAAACTAACCTAAAAATCGATTATTACAGTAATCAATTTTAATGTTTAATTTTAATCACAGTGAATTTAAATGCGCCTAAAGACTAAAGTACATTTAAGAAAAGTACTGCCGACTGTTGTTATTTTCTACAAGACTGCACTGCATGTATGGCTTTTACCTTAAGACCTCGAAGGATCTGGTAGATAAGGAATTGCACATGGTCATCAGTCAGCTTCTGACACTTCACTATGTTATTAAGGTCTGCACCCATCAGATGAGTCACCAGGTATCTGCAGTCAGAACAGAGAATCTACATTATTCTCTCAGCACCTTCCATGCTTCCTGGAGACAGGAGCAGGTTAACCAAAAAGCAAAAATAAACAAAAAAAACAAAAATAAACTCCTACATGCACATCGGATAACTAGCTAACTGCATCACCATTTAACCGGAGTGCTTGGATGTATCCGCAGGATGAAACCTTACACAATAGTTTACTGCATAACAACAACAAAAAAAAGAACACTAATGTCTTCCTGATGTGGTGGAGCAACTTTTCTGCCAAAGCATGAGTCAGGAGCTGGTACTGTCAGGGCTACTGCAGTTACCTCCCACACAGCCATCCCGCAAATGCTCTCCTGCTGAAGCCAACCGTGCCTGATCGCACTCAATTACTATGCAGCAGAAACTCTGACTTCCACTCAGTAACTACTGAGCTTTGCTTCCTTTGTTTGCTTCTGGGCCCAGAGTCGCTGGTGTCTGGCCTGATCACTTGGACACGCACTGAAACAATGTCATTATGCTGAACCTGCTCTCCAGGTACTACTAAGTATGACTTACAGTAAGTCCTAATTGACTGCAGAGAGACTCTCCACCCCTACTACAAACACAGAGACATTAAATAAGCAAACAAACAAATCTCAGATGCACATTCACAAACACAAGATATCAAAGACAAACAAAAATGCACAACCTAATCTACAAATGCATGATATGTGCTCACAAACAAAAACTTTTAATATTACATATGCACAGCATTAACAGGTGCGCACACACACACACTCACACACACTCACACAACTGCCAGCTAACTTCACTGGCCAGGTACTGGTAACCATGGTATTTATAGGAAGGGTTCTTTTTCTGCCTACAGTGCAGAAAGTCTCCTCTCTATCCCTGCACAGACAAAGCTGACAGAAAGGGGCGGGATATGTGGGGGTCGGGGGGTGGGAGGGGATTGACCTTCACTGCAAGGGGTGAGTCCATGTATATTTTTGGATGTGGCAGACACTACTGCAGGTTCAACACAGAGTCCTGTAGTAAAACCATGGCCTTTTCCTGAACTGGCTTCCCCAGTAACACTACTGACACAAGTTAAGCTTAGCAAGCTTAAACAGTTCTGTTTGCGCTCATGTGCTCAGCTTTCGTGTTTGGCCCCTTTCCCTCTTTGTAAACACTGAGCAAGACAGAACTTGCCCAGATGAAAGTCTCCATACAGCATTCAACTGGACTTTCCACTCCAGTCGAGCTTCCAGGAAAATGTTTTGGCAGTTCTCGTGAACGCTGTTCTTGTGAACAGAGAAAAATGTAAACTTAGTACATCACATCTTCCTCTACACCATAGCCTTGTGTGGCATTAGGGACTGCAGGGTCAAAGGTGAAAGCATGACAGAGGATTTTCCAGAGACACCAGAGGTGCAGGGTGAGCAGAGGTCCCGTCAGCCTGTATGCAAGAGGGATTGTGGACTAGCAATGCCATACGTCCCTGCAGGCTCTGAACCTGGCTCATGTTCAACCAGCCGTGATACTGTGCAGCCTTCAGGTACAGCTGTATTACAGAGTGTTTACTTGCTCATGTTTGATCACACCCATGTTACTAATGCATAACCACCATAATAATGGAAACCCTTAAATAAATGACACATCCAAATTATAGGAAAACAGGCCCTTAAACCCAAGTGTGGTGCCTGAAATAATTCATACTCCCAGTCATGTCTTTCTAGTCCTGGAGTGGTCTTCTAGGACGATGATGTCCCCCAACCACATGGCTAGAATGATGAATGATTAATGTAGAATGCCCTGAACATCAAAATTATTTGAAACCATAGAACCTCACCCTCTGAGACAATGATTCTCAATCCAACAAAAGAGAACATGAGAGGTTCTCCACCACACAGCCATTACTAGGAAAGACCACTCTTCCACAAGATAGTACCTCAGCATTATAGAGCACACCGTGGTTATTTTCATTGTGAAACCGCTGAAATTATTTAATTGAATACTTATGTGCAAATATAATAAAGTTAAATTATCAACTTAAAGTTCGGTATAAAGTATCTACAGACCAGACAAGTCATCACCCAAGAATTCTGACATCAGTGCAACTTTACCTTTAATCACTCATGGGTTTTAAATTGTAGGGAAAAAAAACTGAGACTGGAGAAAGATCAAGAGTCTCACTCACACATCACTGAACTGCTCCAGATTGGTGGCAGGTGTGAAAACATCCAGCAGGCCTATCACCTATAAATGCAAAAGTGAGGAGAAAGCAATCATTAAGTATGTGGTACATAGTTTCATGGCATATAAAAGGAGTCAACTTGCAAGATAATTATAACTCATGTATTAAAAGTCACCAGAATCATCTGTATTAAAAAAAAAAATACAGCACATCTGTAATAGACCCTTTGTGCTCTTTATAGGAAATGTACTAAAAATAAAACATGGTATTTCTGGGTTTTTTAACCTTATCCCTGAGCAAAGATGCCAACTTGGCTGCGTTTGTCTACGGAACACATACTTGGGATTACCCAAGTCATATAATGTAAAGTTTGCTTCTCAAAATCAGGTTCTTCAAATTATTTCACAACAGAGAGACATGAGGGAGAAGGGGAAGTAGTCAAGAAATGGAAGCTGAAGGGAAGTGAAATACTAGTAATGAATTTTAAAAGCCTGAGCGAATCCAAGTATCTGTGGTACAATGTGAACACTTGACCCATGGTCTGTTGAAGCTGGCACCCATACTTACGTTCTCGTGTTTCATGTGCTTGAGAAGCCGCAATTCTCTATAGGTCCTTTTGGCGTGGATGATGGACTGGAACGGCCTTGACAGTTTTTTCACAGCTACCTTCAAACCCGTCTTCTCATCGAATGCAGAGCTTGAAGAAAAGTCACAATGGTGGCATTTCAGGATTGTTTTTTTTTTTCCATTACAAATTCATAAACAACACCATGCCACATCTGTTTCAGTGGTATCACATCACAGATGTTGCTACATATTTCATGGTCACTGTGATAGAAGTACAAACCATAATGATTTTCTGGCATTAGGTTAAAAAAAATACATGCTTATAAACAGTACTAAGATGGTCCCTCTCCGTAGGTTTAGTTACATCCTTGACCTTTAGTCTCTGCAAGTATGTCTCATTTCTCTATGGTAACTATCAAAAAAAAATACAAAACATAACAACTACTGCAAGCATATTTTAAAGTGCCATTTAGCCTTCCCCCCCCCCCCCAAAATCTATTGCTAATGGTGGTATATGTTTTAACAACAAACGGCACAGTATTATTTGTAGGGACCGCATGAAACGTAGGTGGATTTAATGAAGAGGAAGGATTTAACTGTCATGATGCGGTTCTGCAGGGGAAGACATTTACCAGTGTCTGCATCTTCTAATTAGACCCCAAATCCTATCATGAACCCTATAAACAAAACCTCAGAGCTTCTGAACTGCCACCACAAAAAGCAAGGTTCCCCAAACCCAACCCAATCTGTTCTTCAGTGATCCAATTACACAGAGATAATGGTGAGCGACATGAGGGCCCTTGAAATATAACCCAGGTGACACTGTTGCCTAGCGCTGCACTCCTACCATCCTTCTTTGGTACACATAACACAATCTGTTTACCTGGGGAGCACAGTAATCTAGTAAATGAGTTCTGGTGTTCAAACACCACATGTCCATTTTCATTAACGACACTTATCAGTAAATGCAACACACCACGTTGCCAACGGGCAATCACCTAGCACTGTTTACTAATGAGCAACTGTCCAGCATTTTGCTGAGGAAATTCCTTTTCAAAAACTCATTTACCTGCAAACTGTAATGAATCCATCTGCTTGCAAAACAAAATTTAAAAGCCCATGGAACAGCTGATATCTTGGTTTGTGGACAAAATCTAGATTCTGGCTAGATAATTTCTTCATACAAAGATCAAACAAACTTGTGATGTGACATATACAGCAAGCTGTTAGCCTAAGAGCAAAGATTAACAAGTAAGTCTAACAAGTAAGATTTACATTACTCGTTGATTTCACAAGTAATTATACAGTAATTACTCACTGATTGCACAATTAAATCTACAGTAATCAGATTCAGATCATTCAGATTCTACTATGATTACGTACTGCACACAGACAGAGAAAACATTCACTCCTGATCACATTGCCTAAAGTATTTATAATACGTGTCAAACTCGAATAAGGTTAAACGACTAAACGACTACATGACTATGACTCAAAACAGATATCAACAAGATGACATCATTGGAGATACGGGAGCTGGGGTCCGCACGAAGATGAGAGAAGATCCTGAGATCATACCTTACACAGCATGGAGGAGGAGGGGGGGAGATTAGCTACATGATATGCTCACTAGCTAACTATAATCACAGTATGTCTCCTCTAGCTTATAGCTCATAACTGCTCAAACTGCAATGCTTAAAGTGCTCGCGGAGATGCATGTCGTTACATGCTTCCAGTATAAGCCAGCTAGCTAATGCTAATTATCCTAGCTAGCTTGTGCAATATAGTTAAAAACGTTAATAACAAACAAGAACTGCGTTAAAGAGATTCAAGTTACTTAGCTACTGTCGTACAAATACATGATCATGACATCTTACTTCATACATACACATCTTTTTTTTATTTAGTTGCTCAAAAAGTATGTACAAGCAGCAATGACCCTAACTTGTCCGTTGTCTTAATAAACCTGTTAGGTTGATAGGCTTGGTCTCACACTTACGCAGGCCTGTGAGAATGAATGGAGTGTTCTTTCCGCCCTTGAGAAAAACAGAAAATATTTACCATACAGATCCGTATGCACCAGAGCCGACTGGAGACAGATTCTGATAACGAACCGGGACCTCCCATATCGTCTTATTCACCTCCTGTCGATAAAACGTGGGTCTTTCTTTCTGCGACATTCTTGCAGAGCAAGCCCCCAAGCAAGTTGAAACTTCTGCTTTTCCTTGGTTGGCTATGGTGGCCAGGTCAGTTTCGTGCATCTGGAAGGTAGATGAACAATCACCGAATGCAACGTATTAAAGTAACCTTCCACTTCTAAAAGTTTAACTCGTACCAGCGGTCCCAAAATGTCCAGGAATTTAACTATTCGGAAGTAGTTTCGCTACGGGTTGGGCTAATTTTAGATCTATCCCTTGTTCCCTTGTGTCTTTCCTGGCACTAGTCACTTCCCTGCGTGCTCTCTGCGTGCTACCGTCAGGAACTCTAAACTCTCGCGAGTGTACCGATGAGGTACCGCGAGTCAAAATGCGAGATAAATTATATATATAAAATAGTTATATATATAGTTAGCATTATATATTATTTTTAAATACACCGCAAGTTCCTAACACACAACTCATGTGGAAAGCATATGTTTATACACTTTGTTCAGTTTACAAAAATATGCTGAAAATGCATAATTGACGGGCGGGAGCTTTATATTGTTATTTACATTCTTTCGAGGTAACAATCAAATTAATAAAAGAATTTGACGTAAGAGACAATGAATGTTAAAAATAAGGTCATAAAAGTTTATTTGGTTGTGAGAACATTAACATGTACACATGCCCATTCAAAGACAGGTGGTCAAATATACAGGCTCGCAATAAGCACACAATATTACTTCACAAATATTTGACAAAACAAAACTAATTTTTGGAAAGGAACATAAATAAGCAATAATATCATTCTTACCCTAACTGTAAGTAAAGTAACAGATTTCATGTTAGTCAACTAATGGGCAGTTTTTGAATAAATTAATTTATTTCACCCTAGTTTATTCTTTAATTACACAGACACAAAAATCAAGGCCAAACAAACTACTTGGGCTCATGGGAAATATGTGTCGGCATTAATCACAGATTGTAAAACTGCCGTGGAAATCTGATTTCTGCTTTTCTCATATCAGGGGTGTAGACTTCTTTTGAGGAAAAGTGACCAAATGCTGCCCAAAACAGCAGTGCCAGAACCCTTCTTGTCTAGATCTAGAAAGCCTAACTGAGAGAGGAGTGGTTCATTTCCACATCCCATACACCACGATGCCATCCTGTCCCTACATTTGAGAGAGCAGCTTCTTTCGAGGATTTGGAGGTTTAGTTCATCTCCATCTCTTGACAGGAGGATGTCTTCAAAGGAACAGAATCAAAGCCGTCAGATGTACGCTGCAAAAGGGGGAAAAAGTATTTTTTACAACTATATCATAACAGCTACTCGTAAAATGACAGCAGGTGAGTTTACTTGATTTGCATTAATGGCCATGCAGGTCCTGCTCACCTCTCTAGAGAAGGACTTGATTTTGGTAAAGAAGGATTTCTTGGTGAGGTAGATGAGATCGTCCTCTGCATCCTCTCCCTCCATAATGGCACAGCTGTCCGCAGCAGGGAGATCGCACTCTTTGTCTCCCACATTCATCATCAGCTTTGAGTACTTATATTGCAGCCTGTAAAGAGGATTTGTGCAACTTGAACACCATGGTATCTGCATGTAAGTGTCATATCAGGCGCTGAGAGGCACTGTTCTTTTAAAAAGCACTTGTTCAAATGAGAGCCACTAGTGCTTAGATCTATCGGTTGATAAAATTGCATAACCATTGCATAGTTTCCCAATACAATGGGAATACAAAGTTGGTGTAATGTAAAAGTTTGCCGTTTGTATCACAGTGGTACAATGTTTTCACGGAACTGAGCCCAGCTATTTATGGAAGTGGAACTGTCTACCAACTTTGAAGTCTCCTTGCAACATGAATCACTGTCCTTTTGAAATACCACTATTATAATATTAATGCAATCCAGTGTATGAGTGGTTAAGGCACTGCTTAACAAGTGCAGAGTTGGGTGCTACAGCTGGGGATCGAATTCAAATTCAAGCCGACCATGGCCAGAGTCCATCTGGCTGAGTTTGTATTGGTTCGAGTGGACAGGGGCCCAGTTCTTCTCTCACTAACAAAACTGTGAAACGCCAGCCAATCAGAGACATCTGTTAGATCACACACAGAATCTGAAAGGTAGCACTCTAGTGCAAGTGTGTTCAGCTGTCCTATGATAATCCATGAGCAGCAACTCAAGGAAACAACAAGGGCTGGCAGCATGTCTCACGCGCTCACGTGTTGGACCAGACGGCAGTACAATGGCAGCAAGGGAGACTCCACTTGGGTGGAACGAACAGCTCACACCGGGGAGGGTTCAGCACTCACTTGCGTGTCCGTTTCCAGAAGTAGCAGCTAATGGTGATGAGCAGAAGAGCTGCCACTGTTCCCACAGAAACACCAAATTTCAACCAGAAGTCCATAGTGACACAAGCGGTGACCTGAGGAGCTGGGAGAGACACTCCACCTGTACATCGCAGTGGCTGCTGCCATATATAAGTAGTCCTCTGTACACACACACACACACACACACACACACACACACACACACACACACACACACACACACACTAACATTTAGTAGGTGTAAAATGTACTTTTTACATGTATCAGTAGCCCGTTTCATCAGGGGTAACATTTCATTGTTAAACACGATGCCCATTATGAAGATAAACCAACCTGAATTCCATTGTTACAGTATGTTACTATCTTTTGGTAGTTCCTCTCAGAACACAGAGGGCAGGCATACTGAGAGCGCCACAAGAAGTGAAAGGAGCAGCCATCACAGGTTCCCTCTGAACAGTTGCTGAGGCCACATACACAATGGGGAGGTAGGGGAGTGAGCAATAACAGGTCCTGCAGTTCCTTATTTGACCAGAAGGTGCCAGCACTCACAAAAGAATTCAGCTGTCATCAATAGCAATTGCAACAATTTTTGTCACCTCTTATCTGTGGTTTTTCAGTTCACCTTTATAAGCTGAGCTTACGGTTTACAATGTACCTCGGCAAGGAAACTTGATCGAGTGTCATCACCGTGGGATCACATCGCAGTCTGATGGAGGTTGACCTTCCAGACTTGCAAGCCTGCGTTGTCTCTGGTGCTCTAAAGATACCGTATGAAAGACCATCACAGGTGTCATAAAACCACGAAATACACACAAAAACTTTGACTGTCAAATTGTATAATATCTCACTGGTAGTAGAACACGACATCGGGCAGGTCCGATTCAGAAGGGAAGTAATTCTCAGAAAACGAGATGTGATCCAGCGTGGAGTCTGTTGATACCCCTGTGGTATAGAACACAAACAAAATAATAAATGTTTATCTATTGTTTATCTAAAGTAAACAATAGAAAGCCTCCAGCTTAACATTGTTATGTGTGGGATTCTAAAACTCACCAAGTAACATGCTTCCGATACTAAAAGGTTGTGAGGACACTACACTTTGACCTCGGATCTCCGAGGGCACGATGGTTGACTGGCAGACATAACTATTCACTTCCTTCCTGCTCTCTGTCACATTGTCAACACAGGTGGCCAAAGCACGGCCCTGGAAAAAAACGTGGACAGAAACAGAGAGAGCAAATGATTTGTAAAGGAAGGCAAGTTTGACATTGTGCTTATCTTAAGTGCTGTCCAAACAACATCATTGAAATAATATATATATATATATATATATTCCATACACACACTATACTGAGTATATTAAACTGCATTATATGGAAGCTTACCTCTGTTCCGCACAGGCCCACACTGAACTGATGGACGTAGCGGAGGCCTTTACTGGTGAAGCGTGGGCTGCTCTGGAAATGCGTGACGTTGGCCAGCGGAGAGAAGTCGTACCGCAGAGTCTCTCCTCTATAAAGCACAGCCAGGGCGCAGTCACTAACGCAGGCAGAGCGTGCCTGACAGCAGGGTGGAGAGTTGGCATGAGGCTTTCAGGGGACTGCAGTCGTAGATTCATGTATATTGCATAATATGTCATTAATGAAACATCTGAGAATTAAGTTCATGCACGTCTCTGGTGTTTATTATTTCCATTTTTATTACGTAGCACACCCCCACTTCTCAACACAATGATGAAATGATACTTCGCCTACGTGCTATGCACTGCTTACTTTGTTGCTCTTAGTATTGGGTCCACACTGAACACAGGCCTCCTCTCCCAGAGGCTGCTCAGGTCTGACAAAGGTGTTTGGCGGGCAGCTCTTGCACACGCCCGTGCCGTTCAGCATGTAGTGACCGGGAGGGCAGGGCACGCAGGCCGAAGCTGTGTGGGAGGAGCCAACCGCGCACTGTCGACACCGAGAGGCCACCCCACCAATCACGTTAGTTATGTGAACGGAGTAGATCTTGGCAAAGTCGGAGCTGAATTGCCTCTCCTGGGCAGAAAGCAAACAGATGCACATCATACGTCAGACATGAGAAAGTCATATCAGGTCACCCTGATTAACAACTTGTAAAATGGTAGGGCGATCTGTCTGCTCCCAGGGACCTGGCTTGCAAACCATTTTCCTTGGAACGCAAGCTGCAGTAATAAAGAGCAAAAACGTCTTTTACCAAATTTCACTGTAAAAGTGCGGCTGTCGTATATTTTTAACTTTTACGACAGTGGCCTTCAACACGGACCAATCCCTGCAGCAGCACACGTAAGATAAGCTACAGTGAGCGTTTGAGTGAGACACATACTGTGGTGTAGGTCTCGGTGCGCTGGAAGGCCCAGGTAAAGCTGACGGTGCGGTTGCTTTTGATGAGGTAGGAGTAAGATTGTTTCCCCACAGTGCCTCTCCAACTCTCAACCACGCCATTGTTCCTCTCATTCAAGCCCTGTGACCAAACACACCAACACAGCACTGCTCATGGCAGAAGCACTTCTATACACACGTTGCTCAGTGAGAAAACAGGCTGTGGAGGTGACAAACAGTTTGGATTCCAAAAACACATTGGACAAGCATCTGTCACGCAAAGATAAGAAAGTGAGTAAGTAAGGAACACAAAGTTGGGGGGCATATTTTGATAAACAACAGACTTATAATGAACAAAAAGTGTTATGAAGTACTTACTGTCATGAAGTACAGTCGGCAATCGGATGTGCACTTGGTCTCAAAGACAAATGTGATTTTAGAGAGCTCTCCTCTCTCGTTATCTTTAGCAAGGGAGTATGGCAATCTGAAGAAAAAAATAAAAGTTAAAACTAAAAATATGGTTTCCTTTAAACATGATTTTAGTTTGTCATTTCACAATAGATTCAGATTTCTACCAATAACAAAAGAGTTCAAAATAAGTGATAAATAAAATAAAAACATCAAAACAGTGTGTAAAAGTGGTGGATGCATGGTTGTTTCATGAATCCAAAACATAGACAGCTGTTTATCTCTGTCTCTCCTTACCTATAACCAGGTACAGTGAGCGTTAGCATCATGTAGTCTGTGTCCATATCTCCTGGTGTGGTATAAATGTACTCCCCCGCTACCTCCCATCCTGTCACAAAATGGTCACCTCACTAACAATAAAAATGGCTGTGCTTTCAGAACTGGGATCATGCGTGTAATCTTTAACAGCTGATTTTCTTGTCAGATTGAACAGATTCTATCGTTTGTATAATTCAGATTTTAGATTCTATATTGAAAGCAGTTCCGGTGTAGGACTGATGGACTAATTTAATGTTTTTTCATTCATATAATTGAACTCATTCGTTATTATGGATGACTAACTTCTTCCACTGTTTAGTCCCCATCAGACTACTATTACAAGGTCTGTTGTGTGACAAGAAGAGAGTGAATGGCAGAGAGCAGATGTTGGGTGCACATGAGCACCATAAGGTTGTGTTTACCTGTGCTTCTCTGTGTGTTACTGTACTCTCGGCTGTAGACAGAACTCCTCATGTTGCTAGGCATCCTGTTCCACCACTTATACTCAAAATCTACAACTGGCTCCATTCCGACAGGGCACTCTGAGCATGCTGTAAACATGACATCCAGGTTACTGTGTGTGTGTGTGTGTGTGTGTGTGTGTGTGTCTATACTATATAATCAACCAAAACTTACACAGTCTCAAATGAATACAGGGCTGGATACACTGAACACAACCGAAAACAAAGGCACAGCTCCAGTGCTGCACACTGTAGTGTTTCCCAACATCCATAATCTCTAGTTAACTTCCACAACATATCACAAAGCACTTTATGAGCCAAATCGGTTATGTTCAACCAGGTAAAGCACTGCGTTTGAACTGTGCACCCCTCATTTAAGGTTGCTGGTTCACGTTTAATGGTCTATCATTCAAAACATTGTCATATTAACATGATTCAATGCCCATTCATGTTACATCAACAAGGCAGTAAATACTACATGACACCAAAGTAATGTGGTTTGCTGGACTGTTCACTGTACCTGTCCCATTAGAGTAGAAGCCCTGAGGACAGGGGTGGCATGCAGAGGAGTTGCTGGAGAAGAACCCAGGGTTGCATGGAGGACAGGCTTGCATCTCCCCCGAGACGGGGAGATTCACTGCTCCCTCCGCACTCTCACTGCAAATCTTTGGCTCAATCCATTTATACATCAGCTGCGTCTGTGTACAGGCACAGAAAGGTTTTAGGTACTGTGTCTAGCCAATATCTCATCTAGCCAAGATCCGATAACCAAACAGCAGAAAGACTATATAGTACAGTAGAGTAAAGTATCTACAATACAGAGTAGAATCTATGCAGTTTCTTAATCAGCCATTACTAGT
Source organism: Sternarchorhynchus goeldii (assembly GCA_028565775.1). Taxonomy (NCBI): domain Eukaryota; kingdom Metazoa; phylum Chordata; class Actinopteri; order Gymnotiformes; family Apteronotidae; genus Sternarchorhynchus; species Sternarchorhynchus goeldii. Next base: position 2,371,164 of record JAOXYF010000022.1, read on the forward strand.
TACTAGCATTACTAGTTAATGCTAAAATGCTATCAAAGTTAATGCTAAAATTAATAGGCTTTTGGAATTCAGCTCATGTATGTCTGGATGTAAGGTGTTGATTTAATCAGCCATCTCGGAGGGCCAGTCCCTTCTCATGCAGTTACAATTCCACAGTACCTGTCCTCTGGAGTCACAGGGGGTATGAGTGTAGAAGTAATCACTAGCTGTACACGGAGGCCTTTGCTGGCACATGCCTGATCCGACCCCTAGATTTCCACGGCCACAGAGGAAAGAGCCGACGGCATTGGGGAAAAAAGCCCCCACACATTTAGATCGGGTGATAGTGCACAACTCTGGTGAGCCAATCCAATACGTTCTACTATACAGCTCTCGTTTTCATAGGCATTACACTGGTGAGATTACTTGCAAATGTTTTTATCTCAGCTATGATGTTATAACCATCATAAGAGCTGCATTAAACCCTCACCAAGTCTGTTTCAGTAACAATACTACAAATACACACACATGACCTATGAGAGAAACATACCAGAATATGCATTATTCTCGCACTGCTGGCAAGCAGTGGCACCCTTGTTGGAGTAGGTGTCCACGGGGCAGGGAAGACAGCGGGCAGCGCCAGCTTCAGAGCTGTAGGTGCCAGGTTTACAGTGGAAACACTCAGATGTGTACGCGACACCTGTGGGTAGCATATGATGAGTTGCATATGATGAGATTTCATTTTCCATTTTCTCGAGAAATACTAAATCAAGTCTTGATTTGGTGAAGTGACAGTTACAACACAAACGGATGGAAGACTCATCTCATTTAATAAAAAGACTCTTGGGTATCATGACTTTTGTGTCCACAATATACAATGACGTTGTTATTCTATAGGCATCACACAGATAATAATATTTCCAAAGGACCAAAGAGCACTAGATGACTTAAATAACAACAAACTTAGCTATCCATAGTGTAAGCCAGGAGTTTCACTTCACTGTACAACTGGCTTAACCCTTACAGTGCTAATAAATATAATAGGGATGACACAAACTAGTACTAAGAATACAAACCAGAGATAGCGATGTTCTTTAGCAGCACTGGCTTTGCAGCATTACTGGACAAAGAGAATCCAGTGGTTCTCCAGTATAGAACATTGTTCCCACGATTCAGCTGCACCTGGTTAGCAAACAAAAAAACAAAATTAGCATCAAATCCTGAACGCATAGTTGTGTATTAATGTGGCACATTTTACAACTGATGTCACAAAGCAGAAACAGAGAGTGGATATTGTAGCTCCACAAACGCACCTGAAAACACACTAAACACAAACACAGCAGAACAAAAATGTGCACGCATGCACACACACACACACACACACACGCACACAAACTTACATAGTGGGCGTCCCAGTCATTCTCTGAGCTCTTCATCCAGCGACTCTGGGAGTCAGTAGACTGGCACTGGTCATTCTGTACCTGACCACACAGTGAGGACATGGATAAAAAGACTGGCCTTTCTGGAGTATTACAGACATTAACAGTGATTAAAAACAAAATAGCAACATTAAACCATTGACCCTTTATTATGGGTTACAAAGTGCGTTCTCTTCTGACCCTACATTGAAAAACAGCTACCCTGTTATATCATATCAGTCATAATGATCTTCCCTGGATGGTATGAAAGCAATACAGGAGGGGTGCTAGCTTCTATGCTAACGGTTTGTTGACCCTGTGACATTCAACAGTCAGCTACATTTTACATTCACTGGGTTGTGAAGATACCACAATACTCACATAGAATTCAAATAGGATGTTGTTATCAGGGTAGAAATACTGGAAGGAGACCGAGCCGGGCTGCTTTAAACTCACGGCATACGATAGCGTGGAGCTGCATTCGTCTGTGTTAGAGGCTACGTAGTCCCCCTTAGGGAACCAAGTTGAACTGGACAGGGTTAAAGCACACACACATACACCACAAGCACTGCATTACAGCAATCTGGATATTATATAATATTATATAATTACCAATAGAATAAAAGTCAGTACATATCACTGCAAAAAAGCATTAGCGACAGGCTACTAGACTACTAGAATACTTTCCTCTGGCAGCCATTAGACAATGCAGGGCAAATATGGGCCATTAAGAAAATCTTTCTGACAACTAAACTGGACAGCAGTCAACCCGTTGCCTCCTCACTTGGTGCAGTCTGTGGAGAGGTCACCCACGTCCACGCTGACGCCGTGGCTGAGGAACCCGGCAGGCAGGCTGTCCCACTCGTCGAAGGCCACGCCGGTACCCAGGGAGTAAGTCCCTGCTGAGCACTTATGACACTCCTGTGACTTCATGTCTAGATACTCGCCTTCCGTACAGGTAAACGCTGTCAACAGGGATAAGCAAAGTAGTTCAGAGGTCAGAGTTCCTTCGAATCTAAATCAACTGATGAGTAAAAGCCTTTGTTCAGCCAGCCAATAATCAAAAGTACCATCTCATATGCAATAATTTTAATGTGACAATAATGATCCTCAATATTCAACATTCTATTTAAGACAGAATTTTAGTAATTTCATTATGTGTGTATGGCAGTATGTGTTGAAGCTTCATTACTCACTGCAGTGAGTTCCTTTAACCGGGTCCGGGAGACCTGTGCATGTATCAGGCTTGTTGGGAATTGCCACCCTCCATCGTGACCCCAGCATATCACAGTCCGTGTACTCGAAGTGGTAATCTGACTAAGTTCATAACAGACATATACAAATGCACGGATGTGTTCCATTAAAGGATAAAGGGGAAACATGTATAAAGGCTGACAATATAAAGAGACAACGAGGTTACATTACATTATGTAAAACTAATTAGACCTGTAGCTAAAAATATCTCAAATCAGTTTTGAATAGGCTATTATGGTTTTGTTCTTTTGGGGCCACTTTAAGTCTGAATCTTGTACTGGACTACAAACACTGCAAGATTTCACTGAAGACCAATGACTGGTATAGTTACTAACTTGCTAAACCAAGGATTGTGACATTTCAATACATCGTTACATGCTTAATGTTTGCATGAATAAAGTCAATCCCCTTTTTAAATAAAGGGTCAGATCAATATTTACTCAGGCATCTGCCACACCCACTGACAGTCGCCTTCATCTAGGACGTCTTTAATTCCAAGCCCCAACAAACTGCTTTTGCTTTGACAGGAATTATTTGCTTGCCATGATGATGGAGAAGAAGACGACGAAGCAAGTTCTTGAACAAACTCATTATTCTATCCTTCGTAAACATCACTGTTTGAACTTAATGGAAGTCTGACAAACACAATTAACAAGCAACTCAGCTATAAACCTAAAAGTTGTGAAATTTGGATTGTGGGTTTGTAGGATGCCCCCTGTTGAGCACTCTTCAGGACATTTACATAGCGCTTACTCTAGCAAATGTAAAACAATGTAAATCAACATGTACCAATCCAAATCAGAAAGTCACCTGAAGTGAGATTAGACCATAATTTAACAAAGCACGTGCAACCCACCCACCCTACACACACAAACACACACATGTGGCAGAGCTAGTTTAATAGTTAACCAAACAGAATAACCTAGGCTACACGGTCCTCCCTTCAAAGTGTTTTCTGTTAGTGCAGCTACATTAGCTCTATGCATGATAAGACAGAAAGAAAGAGCCTTGGAAAAGCCTACAGGGGGAAAAAAGAGCATAAGAAGTGAGTCAGCATTTAGTTGTATGAAATAAGTAAGTGGCACTCTTCCTAATGACAATAATCCACATTAATATGATGAAACCAAGGCAACGGGACAAAGTGGCCTATGTTTCTATGGTGTCTCTCAGAGGCTGTACTATTAGCTGTATCACATCTGCTCAGAAACTGAAGAAACCTTCTCTTGGATCAAATTCAAGGTCTTCTAATCTTCCAAGGAATTACGAGATTAATAATGTTCCTCCTTCACTTTATTTCACTGTTCTGAACAACACCGTGTTGTGGTTGCCAGTCAATTTCACCGGATTTTCACTATTACATGTGGCGTCAGTTGCTAAAAGCAACCCTAGCAGATAACAACAGAATCATCTTAGCGTTGTAATAAAACATACACAACACATTAATTCAACCCTGTGTTGCTCTGCAATAAAAAATTTAAAAAAACTTAGGTGCAGGTACATAGTCAGCGTTTGCCTGTTTCTCTAGAAGCCCCAATGCCAGATGTCAGTTTCACACAAGCATCACAGAAGACTAGTTTTCTTATCAGCCCCTTGATAAGATGCTTACACTGTTGGCTGCACTCACAGCCTGGATCGAGTCATGGCTGTGCAGGTGGAGGAGAGCAGTACACATGGTAAGAAAAAGACAAACCAGCCCCGAGTTTGGCTTTAATTCCATTAGGTTTCTTTTCTCTGACATACACAGATACATTATCAACACAAACAGAAAAAAACAATTAGCCCACCCAGTCTCCTGTCAATCTCTCACACTCTTCAATCATTTGGCCAACATAAATAAATGCACCACCCTTCACCTGACACCACTCTTCACCGCATCCTATTCATTGCATCCTTGTAATGCAATAATGTCTTATATGTAATCATATGACAGGGTATGCAAGCCTAAGTAAACATTAAGGGTGAAATGACTGCAGCATATGAACATGAGATCATGAGAGAAATAACAAACATGGCCCAGTTCCCACACAATGCAAATAATTCTACCAGCATAGACTGTGTTACACATTTAAAGACTTGCACTTGCAGTTATGCAGACCATAAATAGTTTTATATAGTTTAATGCAGTGTATTTGTTATCATATGTATGTGTTGTTTATAACAATAGTTGCAACCTATACAGTGAACATGTCGGTAACCTTGTAGCACTGTGTAATGTTCCTGTATGTCTCACCAAATACTTCAAGATATTTAAAACAATTTAAAAGTGTCAGTTTCAGAAGCAAGTTATTTATTTAATTTATAAATAAATCCCAGATATATGTACAGGCTAACCCTTAGTTTTCGGTACAATTTCACAAAGAAGAAATGGAAAAAGAGAAACGGTGTGGTAGGCACCATTTATATGGAGATCGGTAATACTCAAACGAAGTGGCAGTGGTAAATGTGCTTTCCTGTTCACATCCAGTTCTGGAGCTACAGCAGGTAGGCATTCAATAATGTATGTAATCAAGAATCAGGTAAGCAGCATGTTGAATATACAGTACAATAGTTCCAGCTGTTCGTAAAGGTCAGTGAAACTAGACCTACCATGAAATCTGTTCAGTTTAAATTAACTCTAAGGACATATAGCGATAAACACTGGTACAAACTTTAAATGGACTGAAAATAAAACGATACCAAACATTGTGATTTTGTGCCAGGTTAATGCACGAAGATTTCTACTATTATGATTCGGTCTTACCTCTTTACAGCTGGGCAGCTCCATTGATTCTACAACATCTACTACAATGAATCGTAAAATCACACTGAAAACGGATAAAGAGATCTTCGTAAAAATTGTAAGAGGTACATTTTTTGATAACATGCTTGTAAAATGCGTTATATAAAAAAGAAAACTCGCAAGAAAGAGAACCTATTCGCCCTGTACAGATGACAGCTGGTACTTCAACTTCGCTGGAACTGGTGCCGCGCTTTATTTGCGCGCTGAGCGCGTGACCCTGTCAGCGCTCCCACTGGTTGCTTCTGTGTAGTGTGAATGATGTTGGAGATCGAAATCTAAAACTTAGGTACTTAACGTAGTGTTTAACTCTCCTAAAGCTTAAGCCAAAAGCGTTTTAGCATTAGATGAGCTACGTTTAGTGGTCAATAGAGCTGTTGAAATATTTATGAATAGCTGCATCTACAGACATTTAATGATAGTTGATGCTACTTCTAAAAACAGGCTTTGCCATTTTTCTTGGAGTATCAAAACAAAAATGCCAGAAAACGTCATTCATAGGTAATACACTAACTGGTTACAGCGAGCACATTAAAATGTCCAAATAAAGTGAGGGTGTTTCTTCATTTACCAGCAAAGTATAAGAAGAAACGGCCTGTCAAAAGATCAACTCGGTCTGGTTGTGCATTATATATGTGTCATTATCTTATTAAATGTCATATCCATACATTAAACATACTACTTATAATATGGTCGCCAATCTGAATATGATTTGAGACCTAGAACGTTGCAGCTTGACAAACAAATGTGGAAATGCTCCACTGAGTGAAAATTGTGATGGTTTGGTATACTTCAGTTGTATTAATCACAGCAGGATTAAATATATACCGTTAGAGTAAATGTAAAAAAAAACTACTTTTATTAAGTATGTTAGAAATATGTGTGTTAGAGAGAGAGAGTAATAGGGGTTGGATTCTGAAATAATTTCTTACTTGACTTCTTCCCTCTATCTGTCTGCATCCATCTGAATGCTCGGGAATTAATTCTAGATCACAAGAGACAGTAAGCTACAACAGTCCACCTCACTTAACATCTAAAAATGTCTAATAAGCAGTAACATATTGCGCAGTGACTGGAAACATTTTAATGTCGCAGGATCCAATTATAAACACAGCCTGACTACTTCACATCTAAATGTTTAGGCTCAAAAGAAGTTTCAGCATCAGTTTGAGCAACATCATATCTAGAAACTTTCCTGTAAGTTCAGTGGTCAGTGCTAGTGACCATGCCACCAGGTAACGCAAAATCTTAACCCCTCCCCACACCCCCCGTCAATCATGCGGTGACGTCAAATTGGTGGGGGGGGACTGTCTCATAGCAACTGAAGAGGACAGGGAACAACACTACTCTATAGGAATTTAGTTAACGTTATCCAAGCCAATTTGTTAAACATTTCTGTAGCTTTTTCAGCAGAATTGTGACAATGCCGCTAAGTCGCGATCCGTATCCTTTTCCTAGATGCGAGAACGATTACACCTTTACAGGGAATAAAGAATGCCAGGTAAACACTTTGCTACATAAATCTAGATTGTCGGGCAATGGTAACCAATAGTCCTTTCACGATAAATCTAGTTAGCAATCCTCGTTTACCGTATTTATTTTACAATTCATAGAAATTACCTTTTGAAAAACCCATTCACCTTGCGCAAAATGATGAACCATGGAGACGTTTAAATGATACTGCAACTCTGGCCAGTACGAGGCGAAGTGCTTTCTTTCGTAAGGAGGTGAGGTGTAGCTAGATTTGGTCTACTTGCATGAATACTTCTTCCTTCCATTTCTGTAATTGTTGTAATTTCTTTTTTGCCAAGACACCAAAAGATAGTCTGGACTTCCATCTAAGTTCTGTATATGATAACCATCTTGATTTCCTACGAAAAAAGAACCAAACCTTGTTACAACGAGAGACTTTGGTGGACAAACGTGGGTACGTGCAACTTGTCTGGGACGTTCAAACATGCTTAGAATTTTTTAATAAGTTAAATCCAACAGTTCGATAACTAAACACAATTTACCCGCTTCTTCACTTACCTAGTGAAATGGGTCATTCCACGGAAGAAAAAGAAAATGATACTTCGAATCATGACGCTTACAATAACGTATTCAGAGTTTGGATCAACCCACAGAAAGCTTCCATTTACAGCATTGAAGGAACGATTGGTGAGAAAGTTTTGTATTTTTTTATTGGATGCTGCAAAGAAGCGTCAGTTTTACCTAGTATTTTTCTGCTCCGATAATCGCATAACTTACCACATGGTTTGGTACAGTTAGCTCAACTATGCTATCTTTTCTTTCAGAATCTCATCATAATGCTTCTACAAATCGAGGGTACTCCAGGAAGGACGACGGTGGGTTTTATTCAACGTGAAGTTAGCTAGCTAACCTACATTTCCCCTCCCCCAAGACATACTTGGCTAGCTAGTTATATACGATTTGCCTCGATAATCTGTCAACCTAGCTTGATTTGTGCTTAATTTAAGTCTATAAGCCAAGACATGTCCTAAAATAAATACGCAACATACCGTCTGCTTTTTCTGTGTGAACATTTTCATTAATTTAGCTAGCTAGCTAAAGCAATGAAACATATTCCGCCAACACTTTTAGCTAGCTAGCTAATCCCCCTTTTTACCTTAGCTAGCTTCAGGAACACGCACCCAGCAGTCGTAGAAGTTGTGAAGATCAGAATCGCTTCTATACTCACTGGTCACAAAAGGAAAATTGGGACAAGCCCAAAGATCCAAATTGAACTAGTATATCTGATCAATTCATCATTTCTAACCACAACTTCTATTGTGGACGTCCTGAATTTGCTAGCTAGCTATCATAGCTGGCTACAAAACAGATGTACGCTCATTGCCGTAATGGGCTAGCGAGTCAGTTATCATCACTTCTGAATCAAAGCAAAGCTCTGACCAGATCAAATAAGATCATGGTGTAGATTTTTAAGTTTTACATACATACAGACAATACATTCAAATCATTCGCACACAGCAAACAAACATGCTCACCACACAATCCCACTCACTCAAGTAAGTTTATGTCCGGGTTGGGTCACTTTATACCACCTATGAATCATGGGAAATGGGTAAGCAGTTTTAAAAAAACAGTAGTGCCACCTTGTGGGCATGTGGTGTACGTGTGACGATTTTACGGCGCGATATGCAAGAAGCGTCGATCAAATCCAAAATGGAAAGCTATCCCATTCCATATCTTGATTAATATAGGTTTATTAATTGTAGGTTTATACATTACAACACTATTTGATGACAGTTTTGCAATTTTAAAACTAATATTATAAAAAGAATTAAATAAGATGTATCTTTCAGCTGCCAATGAAACGTTTTCATCAGCTTTATTTGCTGTTGATGTTCAGTGTTCAGTACAGTTCTGTTCATTTCCTAGTTTTAAAGATCTGTGAAGGTGACCCTTCATAGACCAGGCATTGTCACAAATGTTTCACCAAAGTTTGATGTAAAAAGTCTCTAGATTATCTAGCTGCCGTCTGAAAAACCTTCCGCAAAACTATTTTCCAAAAAATAGAAAGACACCCAAAAGTCTTCTGAAGGCCCTCTATAGCCTTAATACAAAATTCTTATCTTTGGTATGCTGCCATTGGTGTCTTGTCTAACACTGCTATTTTTACCCTTAAGCGTGCAAGTTTATAGACTCTAGAGTGCATTAGCTACTTCAGTTAAAAGCAGCGATGATGTCAACAGCAATTATCTAATCCCACATCTCGCACTCCTGGGATTGCAGTGCAGGTTAATCTTGACTGGCATAATGGGATTGCAAGAGATGTCTGTAACAAGTGTGGATAGACACTATCATACATATCAGTGTATGTGGTCTTGCCAAACATAAGTACAATGCTTGACCTAGCAAAAAAGCAGACAAGTACTTGTGTGGAGGTAAGTGTGTCTTATGGTGTTGCAGTGGGAAAATATAATTTCAAGGGGATCTACATGCTCCTTGTTTTAGGGCCACTGAGTCTCTTGTCAGAATGACTACAACTAGCAAAAGTGCTCTTGCATAGTTTCAGCATAGAGGCACAATAACAGTAAAATAATTCATTAAAGGGCACATTTAAATTCAGAGTTAATTTAATTTCTATACCAGTTGCATTAAAATTAAAATACCAACACAGTATTTTAAGATTTTAGTTTTTTTTTTTTTTACTTTTCAGTAGTGCTTAGTAACAAACTGCAGCCATGAAGTTTATACAATATATGACCATGCTTAAATGTGAGGTATTAGAGGTGTTCAAAACATAATAGTTAAAAGACTGTGACATCACAAAGTTTGCCATTTTATAGAAGTGTATGCAAATTAAAATGTTTAGCATACTACTCAAAAAGTCTCACCATGGTATTTCTGTGGAGATTAGGGGGGGGTTGTTAATGCAAAGCTTTCTAATTTCAAAATGCCTCCACCTTGAATCAGTGTGAATCGTATTTTTTTATGAAGCCAGATTCTCTTTGGGCTACACTCCTAAAAACCCGTGACATGCTAGAGCTGCTGAATATGATCAAAGATGAAAAAAGACAGACCACACTTGTATAACACACATTTGACTCTGGACATAATGCAAACATGTCTGCATTTGCCCTAAGCTTTCATCAGCGTGCAGTGGGACCAGTCTCAGATATACAATGATATCAATTACATGACAAGATGGTATGTATGAAAATGGAAAATGTTTATAACAATAAGAGTCAAGCAAATGTGCTACTATTACAAATAAAATATAGAGATTATAAAAAGAAAAAGAAATGATGATACATTCATCTACAACCAAATCATAAATAATAACAAAACATGATAAAGACAAAAGGAGAGTTCCCTGCTTTTTTACTGTATGTAAGTGCATTATACGAATATGATCTGTCTTTTTTCAGCATAGTTTTTTCACCATAACTATAGCATACTTAATTTCACCAAGGCCATTATGCCCAATTTAAGCAATCACATTTTCCAATTACTTTTACAATATAGATAATTATACAACTTTAACAGTAGACTACTGGCATGGAGCATGGTATAACTGGTTAGGTGTTTCTGCTCCTGGAAAGCAAGATATATAAGATCTTCTCCAGGCCACATCATTATCAGCTGTATGTGTTTTGTTGCAGTTCATTTAGCATAATGTGCTATGTCAATAGAGGCTTGTTGTTGGAGGAGAAGTCAGAGCTGCAGACAGGGGCAGCGTCAGCGGGAACAACCTCCAGAGCAGGACTTCATCTTCCAGCTCCCCCTCTGACCTGACCAGGAACTGCACAAGAGGCAACAAAGACCACAGAAGGTTGCCATTACCTTCTTAAAACACAAACTGCTCTCAAGTTCTCCAACAGCCTCTTACTGTTCGAAAGCATCTTAACTTTTTTGGACGGTGTCAAAAGTCATATGTTATCCATCATCTTATTATGAGCTTGGTACCATAACACTTTGGGGAAATCGTGTTTTAAGGTCTATTTCGACAAGATAATTACTCCAAATTACAATGGCAAGTAATAGTTCTCCCAAACGTGCTAAAAGTAGGTAATGTGTGCTTGCTGTAGGCAAGATTTGTTCTAATTGTATACTTTTTTACCCTTACATTTCAGGAAAATTTAATCCCCCCCACCCCTGCCACCCTTCTACCTCTCATAACCTCATATGATTGATGTGTTTTGACAGTATGAAAAGGACGAGCGGGAATACCGACAGCGCCAAGAGATCACCCCTGAACACCCCTGAACACCCCTGATCACCCCTGAACACCCCTGAACACCCCTGAGCTTGTGCAGGTAAAGGAAAAGCTGCAGCACATAGATTTATCAGGAAAGAATGGTTTCCTAATATATCCTGATAAAGGACAGTAACTGACAGACTTGTGGACTTTCACTGATCTGTTGAGTTGTGCAGGGCAAGATCAGGGAACCGTGTCCCACTTTTTATATATTTAAAGTATATATATATACTTATATACATATTTTATATATTATGGGATCAAAAGATAACCATTTTACAAACTGACCACCAAACATAATAATGAAGTCTCAGCCAAACATGTTTTATTCATTACATACCCACATCCCATTTCAGTACTGTATTTTTAAATGGGGAGTGTCTGCTCCCTCAGCAGGTAAGATCTTACCTTATGTTTTGCAACAAATAAAAACTAATTTTTGATTCATGGGTTGTTTTTTTAAATAATAATACAAAAAATAAAATGCCACTTTGGAAAAAAAGAACTTAAACTTCATCAGTAATCAATCACTAGATTAGTCTGTGAACATAGTAGAGTTTTCCCCAAAACTGGAAAATCAATTCAGACAATATTAAAATAAAAAAAAAATCAGATATTCAAGCAAACTTTGATACTATCTGCTATCTTTTTATTGCAGTAGACTGTAAGTATTTGATCTCACTTATCAGAGTCATCATCAGAATCACAGTTCTAGCGCACACAAACTGCCTGGCTCGGGGGGGCCTTCATCAACCTACTGCTTGCATACCAAACCCTGGACCCAAGTCTCTATGGTCGGCTGTCTGAGAATGACTCCGTGCAAACAAGGCACAGGCATCCTCGTCTGATGAAGTCTTCCTTCTAGAGTATTTATTTTCTTCCCTGAATTCTTTTTTATTTTTAGCTTTGTAGATTTAGGTTTTAATTCTAGAAAATGTAGTGTTCTAATTTTTTTACTTCAGAATGTGAAAAATCTGCGAATCTGTGCTGACATCAGCTCACTACTTGTATTGCCTTTCCAGACAGGATCTGACATCAGACCAACAATAAGTGCAAAACCAGTATTCCACAAATAAGTGGTTTGAAATATTAACAGTGAGACCGCATGCCTGCTCTCCCATACTTTCTCGCTATAGCAAACACACACACACACACACACACACACACACACACACACACACACACACACACACACACAC
>JAOXYF010000022.1:2383614-2424080 GCA_028565775.1 Sternarchorhynchus goeldii
TGAATTAATGACTGTTGCATTACATTCTTGATTAAAATTGTACATCTTAAAATGATGACATGTTGCTGTTGCAGGCTACCACTACATTCACAGGTGGCTCCTCTCTGAATCCTCAATTACTAAAGAGATCCCTACGGGCTGCCTGCTGCTTTTCACATGGAAATAAACCGGGTTTAATTAGCTGATCTTTATATTCAGGGAGAGGCACGGGTAGAGTGCTGACCATCTGCCGGGCGAACGATACGCCTGCTCACCTTCCACCATAAAAGTAACAAAAGAAGGTCCCGTAGGCGTGGGTGGAAAACTTGTAGCCCAACCAGATATGCTACAAATAAGCAGTTTCGTGGCGCAAAATGTTGCAGGTTGGGAAAACATTAACCAACACCAGCACTATTTGATAATGTTTTTTTATATATATATATAAGAACAGGCTTAAAACATAAAGCAAACAAACAAACAGCAGCAACAAAAAAAACATCTCTTTGTGTTATAGTGAACACCATTCATCAATTCAAAAGAGCTATTCGCCAGCTGTCTCAGGCACTCGCCTCTTGTTTAACTTTTTTTTGTTTCGCCTTTCTCCCGCTGACTCCATTCAAACTGTGCCAACCCTCTGTGGCAGACGTGGGCTGCATCCAGAAAGCCTGGAACTCAGAGACGTGACAATAAAAGGGGAAATACAAAATAACACTTGCTTTTCGTTCTGTACTGAGTTAGACAGACGAACTAAGTCGATTTTCTAATATCAGTGATGAATCTATGCAATTTCATTAGTGTCATGTTTATTCATTGACAATAAACAATTAGTCCGTATGCTGGGTCATTCCTTTTTAATACATCAACAAATATGAGACGCCTCCCCTGCTGACAAATGGAATGGTACGATCCAAAGCCGTGTCGATTGAACACGCCCCTTACTCACGTCCAGCTTTGCATCAGCAGCACACTGGAATATCCTGGCATGTGAGCATCTGCCCGAATGGATTAAGGCTACCAACTGCGAGGAAGATCGCGGAGTGATTGCTTTAAAGGTATGACTAGGATAGTTTTTTTTTATCTAATCAATATCTCCCCACAGCAATCTCTTTAGAACGTGTGAAGATTTGGGAACAATAAACGTTACATAGCCATACTTGTAAATGTACCTTTTTAAAAGTGTAACTATGAGACAATGAAAATGTTTTTTTTTTTGAGACAATGAAAATGTTTAATTCTTTAAGTGAACTCTGGCTTTTCCATCAAAGTAGTTGCCTAATTTATCCTAAGAGGATACTACTACTACTACTAATAATAATAATAACAATAATAATAATGATGATAATAATAATAATAATAATAATAACAATAATAATAATAATAATAATTATTATTATTATTATTATTATTATTATTATTATTATTATTGTTGTTGTTGTTGTTGTTAGTAGTAGTAGTGGCAGTATTTTAAAACAAGTATATTTATCATTTTATCATTTTAGTTACTTGAATGGGCAAATAACTGAGTTCAGTCAACTATTTCTGACTTTAATCAGTGCAGTACATGCATTCATGTCTCTGTATAGACTTCGTATTAAATATTTTCCTTGGTGAATGTTAGACTGCAATGCAATTGTCATACAAGTGACAATTATGTTAATAAATATGTGAGAGATGCAAAAAAAAAAAAGCTGTCTTTGACGGATGCAATTTGAGGAATGTAAAATGTTCTCGTTTTTGCATGGTGGGTCACGGTACAAGTTGCACATTTTAGCATAATCAGTTTTGCTTCAGATAAAAGCTTATTGGCTGATAGTCAGTTCTAAAGCAGTAAGTGGCTGAGAACTTAGTGATAAAAGTGAGGGTTGTGTTGTGATAGCATGCGTTCACCCCGCACAGGCCTTTTGCTCTCTGCCATTGAATTGTCTTTAGCTTTTCACCAGATACGGAAATAAGTCATGCTGTAAAGTCATTCCGCCTCTCCCATAACATCAGCATCTAGGCACTTCAGCACCCCTTTAATTACAGGCTGCACGTACAGTCTGGGTTGGCTTCATGTCTCCCCTCAGAGTTTCCGAGGCCTGGCCTGCTTTGGGAATTCCAAACCCCAGCCACAGTGGTAATGAATATGACTTCTGAGGCATTCTGATAGATCACAACCCCGCAAGCACACTGGGAAGAGTGGTGGGCAAACCAGAGGAGACGAAATCGAATTCGCACCATAATCTCTGGCTCCGAAAAAAAACACCCTTTTCCTGTGATGCCTCATCGCTATGCTTCACTGAGCCAGGAAGATGGGTGGAACAGTGAGCTACAGCAGTTTTCCTCAGAGGACAAGATCACTGTTAGATGTGCTGTGTTCTGAAATGCTCATTACATACAATTAGCCATGTAATCTAGATGGACGCAAAGGCTTGATCCCGGGGTGGAGCACAGAGTGAATGTGACGCTTGTCTGGCCAGCATGTCCATTTCTGCATTTTTTTAATTTATTTTTTATTTTTTTGGAGGTAGAAGTGAATAAGGCACACTTTGTTGCAGTGACCTAATTCATTCCATGGTTTTAAACGCATTCACATTCACACACACAGAGAGAGAGAGAGAGAGAGTTGTATACTCTGCATTCTCAGGCTAAGCAGATATTCTCATCTCAGCAAATTGGCCACATTGCTGTGTTGAGATTGGGATTTTATTGACGTGCTTTAGGACTCAGAGGGCAGAATGGGACAAGCTGGCCTCTGTTCAATGCTGTATCTGTCTACAGGATACACAGGCCTGCATGAGTAAAAAGCCTTCAGGAAGTGTACAATAGCATCCATTCAGACACACTCATGTTAACAGAACTCTTCAGCATCCAGGAAGAGGCTATGATAATGATTCACAGACAAAATAAACATGCTAAGAATATGGAATGTTAGTATCTTACCCTCCTGGCTTGTTTCAGGAAATGGTTTCTGAGCTTGTTTTAGTGTGGCCAAGCACATTTCACGACCAGTGCTGACTTGTTATGAGTCATGAGTAACATTGACTTGAATCTGGATTTGAAAAGGATCTTTGTTGTTCTGTCTATAACACAGCTTTGAGTAACATACTGAAAACAAACCCAAACTCAACTTTTGTGCATGTTCAGTTGCTGTGTAGTGTTCAGCTTATTCAAAGTGGGTCAGTCTACAGGGATGGGTATGTAGCCCACCATGACAAAATTAGGCCAACAGTATTCCTCTTCACCTTCCTGATTATTGGTGTTCCAGTTAATCTTATCATGAAAAGCGTTTTAAAACAAGAGATGTCATAATAGAAGTAATAGTATCATGAGCCAAAGGCAGGGTCGGGCCTAAAACATTGTTCAGCTCCAGAGGCCATGCTACAACAGGGTCATGCTGAAAAAGAGTTGCTCAGGAAGGGGTCAAAGAGTAACAGGTGCAAGCCAAGGGAGGGGGGACAGTCCCATTCTGCCATCTGTTTTCTTTCGGGGTGTCTAGTTTCCCGAACACGTTCCTTCACAACGTCCATCAACGCATTAATGTGCACCGGCAGTCGTGCGTGTGCACGCACACACGACTGCAGTGTGCCAGGTCGCCATGGCGCTGTATGGAGCTTTAGCCCCCCGCACATGTGCGCGGTCAACTACACGCGCTTCTATTGTGTAGCAAGACATTAAAGTGGTTGAAGAGGCGGGAGGAGGTGGGGGGGGGGGTCTACAGGGACCAGAGGGTGGGTGGAGATGTTGAAAGAGCCCACTTGTGCCTTTGGTCTCAGTGCTGGGGTAGCTACTGAGGAGCCAGGATCACAGGATTTGACTCTGGAGCTCAAGATTTGCATGTCACGTGTTATACATTTGGTTGACAAATGTGGTCGGTCGACTCTGTGAACAGGAGATATAAGCAGAGTTCAAAACAAGAGAAAGACTTATAGCTTGTTGTGTTTCACATGTGCGCAGAGCACAGACCTGTAGATTTACTGCAGAAGGCAAGAAGCAAACATGGAATGCAAGGAGGAACTCAGTGACTCAGACAGTGGGATCATCCTAAACTCTGGTAAGCACTTAACTCTGACACAGATTTTTTTGAGGGGTTTTACTCTGTACTGCAAAGGAATCACAACAGTTATACCTAGCTACATAAGGAAGTCAAATACATTGTCTTGTTCCATCAAGGTCCAGACAGCCCGACGTCTCCTGTGAAGGACCTAAGCACTCACACACGGGCCATGAGGATTAAACACCAGGCTCTGGAGGACAGGCTGGAGCAGTGTCTTCTGGAGCTGAAGAAACTCTGCATTAGAGAGGCCGTAAGTGTTGTCGTTGTGCTTCTACTCCATGCTCAGAGCTACTAGCAATACGCTGCTGGAAGATGTGACTTCACCAAAATGTAGATACAGTACCTTAAACCTCACGTGAAAAACTTTGAGTTTGGTGCATTTATTGCGCATCTTAAATTTATTGAGATCAAAAGACTTAGTGGGTTCAATAATGGTTTAATATAATTAAATAATTGATCTTTTTATGGATTCCTAAAATAGCTAAGAAATCAGCTAACCAAACAATTGTGAAACAGACTGAATCAGCTCACCAATCATAGTGAAAAAGGCTGAATCAGCTAACCAATCATTAATGAAGCAGTGTGGCATTGGTGGCAGTTCTTTTGTCTTGAGGCACTAAAGCAAGTCAATAGTGGACTGTCCTGAAACAGATGCTTCCTTACAACTTACTCAGGGAGCATTCAGTGTGTGCCACCCGCCCAAAAGCTCGGACAGACTCGTTCCACCATAAAATTCCCTTTTGTATATGTAATTGCAAAAAAACATCTGCTTGTTGAATGATAGCCAAATACAGATTTAACCAGACACTGCTGTTCAACATACTGTTGCTTCTGTTCATATAGTAATTTCTAAACAAAGCAGAACTTCTTTCTTTAAACTAACAAAAATTAGGATAACATGTTGATAACATGTTTTGTTTACATAGGAGCTGACTGGAAAGCTGTCTTCTGACTACCCTCTGAGACCCGATGAGAATCCTCCACAGATCAGGCGACGGATTGGTGCAGCCTTCAAACTAGATGAGGGGTTGATTCCACTGGACAGAGAGGTACAGCATCCTGTTCAACAATGAGACTTTCCCCTCCTTGTGCCAGATGCTTGTTTTAAACAAGTAAAACCTCTGAGGTCATTAAATGCATTACCAGATGTTCAGTTTACTTTCATGTTCATATCACTGGCAACACTGGACCATCACCATTAAAGGTGTTTCGCTGCTCTTCCTCCACACGGGTCTCTTTTAGGACTCTGAGCTGCGTGCGCTCGAGGCCGACCTGGCTCTCCACCGGCAGATTTATGAGGCGGCGCGAAGGCTGTCCTTGGAGGAGCACCTGAGCAAGCCGGTGAGGAAGAGCCGTCTGCAGCAGTGCAAGCGCGAGGAACGGAAGGTGAAGGAGCTGCAGGAGGCCGTGCTGAAACATCGCGGGATCCACGGCTGCGTCTCACCGCAGACCTGTCGCTCCTCCAGACAGCCAGGCAAGCCCCTAACACTCCAGCTTTCTCTGCACCACTGTTGGTTACCTGTGAGATACATTAAAAGCATGTACCCAAACATGTTTTCTGTAGTAAAGCTGAAATATTATTGTACTTTGGGTCAATTTTCAGACTCGTGCATATCGGACGACAGTTCCCTGTCCGATGCCGTGGTCCTCGATGACGGTAAGGGCCACTTCCCTTTACTGTATCACTCTCCACAAAGCACACAGTTAAGCTCACCCGGATCCTTCTGTGTTAACAGAGTTCGAGGTGAGCCCACTTTCCCCGACGGCACCGGACTCTGGGCCAAGGCTGCAGAGCTTGGTGACCCGCACTCTTTCGCCCAGCCGCCACTCGCCGCAGGTCAGCTCCAGCTCCAGCATGGAGTACGAACGCTCCCCCGTCCAAAACTCCCCATGGAGGGAGTCCAGCCTGGATGAGCCATACAGGAAACACAAGCAGGCTCCATCTTCCAGCAGCAGCAGGTCAAGGTAAGCGGGGTGGCTCTGTAGTTGTATTAATAACATAGCTGGTGAAGAGGCTACGTTTCTATGCATTGATATATTAAAAGAAGAATGCACCAAAAGCAAAGCATGCCTAGTTCGCTCTGATAATAGGAATGTGATTAGGCAATGAAATTGCAGCTACATTCCATGAGGCAAAACGTTTTATTTAAGAAGAACAAGCCGATGGATTTACCAATACCCTGTAATGTGAAGTGATATCGTTAACACTGGGGTTTCTGTGCGTCAGCAGCAGTCCAACGGGAACCTCGACAGATTCGGGACTGGCCGACATTCCTCCTGTACCCCAGTTTGTTTTCAGAAGCCTGGCCATGCGCAACAATCACCCTAACAGTGCTCCCTCCACGCCAGAGCTGGCATTCCGTCGCCACATTTCTCAGTCCTTCAGGTAAGGTTGTGTGAGCAGATCCAAGATCACAGCTAACCCACAACCACAATCGGGCATCATTCATAAAGCTGTTTCATTTATATCGCCTTTATACTTGCCTCTAGTCTTCACAAAGACCGGTGCGATCGACTCTTCAGCTGTTCATTTTCAGATTTGAAGATGTTCTTTCTTGTGTTTTTATGCTCTTTATGTTTAGTGTTTTAGAATATTCTGCATTTAGATTTTGGCTTTGCTGTTCTGAAATATTCTATTATATCCTGTACACTGTTGTTGTTTACAATGACTATTAAAACAAATTATATGAATGAGACAGTAATAGAAAAGCATATCACATTTCAGACTAGAATATAGTTTGCCTGAAGTATTGTAATGGTGAGAATGGCTCAATATGGTTCACTTGTTTTGAATCTAGTTCCACTAGCTGATATGATTGTGATATTTATATCAGGCTCCCGCGAACCAAGACGGACCCAAGCAAGCCGAGTTTAGACGTGAACCGTGGGCGGAGCAAACTCCCACGCCGCCGCGTTACCGACTTTGCGTTGGCGTACTCCGTCCAGCGGCTGTATCAGTGCAGCTCAGAAGACAGCAGCTCGGAGCACTCTGTGTCCTCCTGCGCAAGCTCATCCAGCCGGGACTCTGCCTCCGACGGGGCCAAGGTCTGCCCGCCTCCGTACGGTTACCTCCAGCACCACACTGTGCACAAAGGCCAACAGCCTACTCTGGGACTCCCCAAAAACAGCACGGCCAAGCCCACGACCGGCTCCTGGCTGCCCACGGCCCAGCCCGCGGCCCAGCCCACGGCCCAACCCGCGGCCCAGCCCACGGCCCAACCCACGGCCCAGCCCACGGCCCATCCCGTAGGCGGCCTCTGCTCACCCGCATCCCAGCCCAGTAGCCAAGATGGCGTCCCTGTCAGGAAGAACGTGGGAAAACTGAACCAAGTGACGAGCTCGCCGGCTGAACCAGCAAACATCCAAAAGCTGCAGCCAGATGCACCTAAGCGTGTGCTGAAGCCACCTCCGCCGTACCCCAGGCTGTGCCGTGGTCCTTCACTGAAGGAGCATCGGGATCACCCCATCAGGCTGCTTCCTCGGGAAGTCGTATCAAATGACCTCAGGTCCTGGCATCAGAGGTACACCACTGGAGACATGAAGCCCCTACCACTGGAACGACACGGGTCTGTGCGAGTAAAACGTCTCCCAAACCAAGAGCCTCCACCATACCACCAGATCCAACCTCACAGACAGGTAAAGAGCCATTACAAAATATACCTGTCAACTCTTTGGATTATACATACCAGCCATTGATTCATTAGTTTTTCATATATAAAAAAATACTGAAAAGCAAGTAAAGAAGGAATTAGTGACACAGCTAAACAAAAAATGAAGCAATCAACAGCTGATAAGATGTTGTTCTTCTTTCCAGGCTCCTCAGAAAGTGATTCTGCAGAGGGCTCATGATGGAACTCCTCTACAGTGGTATGAAGAAGATGATGGTGAAATTGTAAGCCAGGTCTAAGAACTGTCTGCTGGAATTACAGCACAAACATTATTTCAAGCTTCGTTAAATCTACTCTGAAACATGTTTTGTACACAAACCTTTTATCTATTTATTGAGCCAATGGACTCTTATCATGCCTTCAGGTAAAATGATGCTTCTCAACAAAATTTTGACCAAAAGGTGAAGCCAGTTAAATGTACATGGTACATCTTTATGGTACATATTCACTGTTTACCCTTTCATCACTGACTGAAATTCAAGTCTGAGACTTACTTGTAAGGCATCATGCCACATTTTCAGTGAAATTATTATTATTATTATTATTATTACTTTGGTCTGCTACATTTTTGTCTATGACAACAACTTTTATTAAAAAATATAAAAAGCAATTTTCACATAAAAAGTAATTTTCAAGTATAACTTTGTGTCTGGTACACAGTTTTACATAAAGAAATATTTCTTAGTGTTTTAGAGCCCCAATTATTTAATGTAATACATTACAATTTTATATAATATTTATGTTTTATTTTATTTCTTGCTAAATTAAGCTAGACCTTTTCTAACACTTCTGGAATGTATACATTTAAATGTTTTTATATACTTCTATGCCATTTTGTATGATGTTTTATAGGCAATCTGTTGGCCTTGATGTATGTGCAAATATTTCCTATTTCAGGTGATATAAAGCAGCTGTCCATCATTATACTAATTGTACTAACCATTTAAAACATATTTTACATTATTTATAATAAAACTTCATGATGTCCAACTGTTTATTTTTTTACCACGCATCCTAAGAGTAAAACTCCAAACAGCAAAACCTCTGTCTTACAGATAATCACTGGACACACAACCCAATAGACCAGTGTAAACATAAACACTCGCTGAATCTCAGAGTATACATCCTAAAATGGTATAATAAAATAAATTAAATTGCCATAAATCTTTAAGAAACCTGGCCTATTTCACCATTCCAGAGAGAGGATATGAATTTTGATTACATGGGCTTACAGACAAGAGACCAGGATCTTTAATGTGCTGATGTGAACACAGTACTATGGTGAAGGATAGACATTATTAGAAAGCAACACATCCAGTCAAGCCAAGCCAGGGTTAAATCTACCTGATAAATCTAAACTGCACTGCATTCACGCTTCTCGTTTTATTTAAGAAAAAGAATAACAATAAAATTGACCAAAATATCAATCTAAACATTAGACAACCGATTTTTTTCACCTGCTGTGAGTCTTCCTCGCTCGTCTACATATTCTTCTGCATGGTCTCAGTATCTGCATGAAACATCAGTCTTACAGCCATAAATAAACATCTGGGCTTGGATCATAAGCTTGGAGAAAATAGAGTTTAGAGGAAACAAGAACAACATTTAGGCAGGCTTAGCCAAGAGGAAGCCATGATTGTAGGGCTGTGGGAAAGGACTGGTGAACTGCAGTGGTGGTCTCAGCAGTCAGAGGAGATAAATCGGAGTAATAGATAAGTATAGTTGTGGGCTACACATAACACTGTATATACAGTTTAGTACAACTTCACAAGATGAAAGATAAGGAGAAAACAAATCACGAATCTGTTAAGGAAAATAACTATGAAGAGTGAGACACCAAATGCTTGCCCTTAATGGCTTACCTCAAAGTATCCTCAATTTACCAGGTATTACCACTGACCAATAATCTGCAAAAGGGGCAATTACAAGGGGCGACAGGAAACAGGGCCTCATGCTATCACTAAAATGCTTTTAGATCATGAGAATTAGGTTATATCCTTTGACAAGGAATTCTTCATGCTATTGCAGAAAATTGTGGTACCGCCAATAAGCCTGCAGTTTCAGGCTCCCCTCTGCGATTCAGGCATGTTCCTCTACTGAAATATAATACGATTTGTTAGCCTAACACATTATAGAAAAGACCCAAGCTCCAACTCTTATTCAATCATGTCAACACTGCAAGATAGAAAAAAGAGGATCTGGTCCGAGTTCAAATCATGAATGCAGCATGTAATATGTAAGACAGCTGGCAATAGCACCATGCCATCATAATGAAACCAAAGGGACTGAGGTTTCTCCATTTGAGAGAATAATAAAATCACCACATGCTAAAGCTCAGTTACTCCATGTTTATCTCAAACCAGTAAGTTTTCTTGTCCAAATTCTGTAAAACGCAAAACTGCTCGTGCCTGAGATTGCAGGACACTTGCCATTACTTGTTGGAGATGAAAGTGAGTGCATAAGCAGAGTGGATTTTGGCTATAACAGAACGCTGCACTCATTCCTTCAGCAGTTCTTCCCTGTCCCAGTATTGCTGGGCTTATGGTGGTCTGTACTTGGGTTCACAAAACCCAAACAGAAAGATAAAAAATGCAAAATGTCTACATTAATTTGGTAGTGGAAACAGCTCACAGCAAAAAAATTAATGAAACCAGCTAAAACAGTAGTAGTTATTCACTTACCGGTGAGTCCATGTTCATGTAAGAACACATACATTTGTATAGGAAACAGATCTTGTCTCTATTCTTGCTGAAACCACATATTTGGGAGAAAACATTCACCACACAACATTCTGTTAAAAGTTTTTGTTGTTGCCCTGTGATCTTTGGTCAGATATAAAGGATAAAATTGGCTTGTTTCATTCAACACACGATTCTGTAGCCACACTACTACAGGAAAACCACCCAAACCACAACTGAAGCTGACAGAACAGCATCATTCCTCACTGACCAACTCTTAGTTTAAGTACTGATTAAAATACAATTGAGGTCAGAACGCAAATATGCATGAACTGTGGCATCACAGCAGACTGAAGCCTGGGAAACTGTGCTTAACCATGTATACGATTTGTTGCCTCTCCATCTTGTTAATAAGTTCTTGATGATGAAATTCCTCACTTCATTATGAGGAATTTCCCTGCCAGCACTGACTTCACAGCAGACACTGAACATTCATCCAGTAATCTAAGCAGTTATTTTGTCAATGTTTTGCAGATGTAAACATCTCCTATTGCATCATAAAACCCTTACAGCTCAGATAAAACTCCACTTTAACAGTACCATACTCTTTCCTAATTAGCAACTGTTCTGCATCTTAAATTTTGATTCAGAAGTATTGTGACGGTGATATGCCATTAAGTCTAGCATATATTGAACAAAAACCATGCGGTTCATCAGAACCTTAAACACAAGCTAAATAACCACCTGCAAGACCACAACAAAACTGATTTGTTGCATTGCAATAACCGTTGACCAAGAGACATGCTCAACAAGAACATTTGGTCAGCCAAGATGCACAGAATTTACCGTTATAAAAAAATGAGTGCATAGACTACCAGTATATAATTTTTTGTGCAGAAATTTAGAATACATGGAGGGGGGGGGGGCAATAAAGTCACACAATCTGGATTAACTCCACATTTATTGTAGAAAAGCAAACGACAGTCTAATAAAGACGCTGAGGCTTTCCCATGGTGCTCTTGATGTAGAGAGCTCTAACATTCTGCCAGTTCTTCTTCAACAGAGAGACCAGGAAGTTAACAGCGAGATGGATGTTGTACACCAGCTCATCCTCAGACATCCTCACATGGCCCACTGCTACAGCCAGACAAAGCACCTACAGGCAGACACCAGCAGTACACTGATTAGTATACTGATTGCATTAGGGAACACCAATAAGGACAACACTTCCATTTTAGCATTCCACATATACTACCAATGCAAGAACTGTAGTTTTTAAAACCTCAAGTCTGTGACAACCACTATCAAACTTATTTGACCTTTATTCACATGCAAAAATGTAATTTTAACAAAACTGTTTACTACAAACAAATCCATACCTTCTTCATCTGGAACTTGATTGTGGATTTGACTTCATCCACTTTCGTATTCAGGTTCTCATTGTGGGTGAGCAGAGACGGGAACTTGCCAGCCTTGTTGAGACCAGGACCCAGGATACGTGGAATCTGCTTAATTAGGGACTCAGAAGCTAGGAAGGCATCGTACTTCTTAGCTGTAGAGCACAAGCAAGTGTCAGTGATTAGTTTCATTGCAACATTTCTCAGGATTATTATTTTTTTAAAATGCTCAAGTACTAACCCAGCTTCTTGACCAGCTTCTTGTTCTTGTTGAGCTTTTTGAGAGCTTCAATATCCATGTGGGGGATCTCTGCAGCCTTGGCTTCATCGCAGTGCTGCTGGTCACCAAGCACACACACGGAGAATTTGGGACGTGGGGTGGTCTTCAGCCTGTACAACACCAGAGCAAAGAGACAAATCCAATCCACTTATACCACAACAGACAACAAGCACCTCCGTCAAGCCAAGAAATGCGAAACTAAATCGTCTTACCCTTACCATGCTGGCTGGCGTCGACAGCACAGTCATACAATTAAACTGGTCGGCTTAGGGATAAGGGCATGAAAGCCCACACCCTTCAGCCTCCCCTCATATTTTAAGACCCAGGGTAGGGGTCCGTCTGCTCTACCAACCAAGATGAGGGAGGTGCGCAGACTACCCAGAGCTGTTCTCCACTGCCTACCCCTAGCCTGGTAGAATTACTTAAGTCCAACCTTATGATGACCAACAGTAAAATGATGTGCGTGAACACTCAGCCAGGGTAGGGGTGGGCAGAAAGAAGGTTGGGTGGAATAGTAAAGGCCCGAACCTGACAGTGCCCGAGAAACGCTTGTCCTTCTGGGGATCATAGTTCTTTAAGCTGATCTGCAGCTCCACAGTCTCCAGAAACCTGCAAGGCAGGCAGCAAAGGTAAAGATCCACAGCCACAAACAAATCACGGGTCATTTTCTCAAAACAATGTCAGGTAATGGAACCATGCAGTTCACACACATTTCTTGAAAAAATGCTTCTATAACAAATTCTAACCAATTAAGCAGCGAGTTCTGAATTAAATTTATACATCCATAAGGACCTTACTTTCTCCTCTTAGCAATGGAGCCAGCCTGGACTTCTCGAACAGCCTCGTACAACGTATCTCTTGAAACCTTGCTGGAATAAAAAAATAAGATAATTAAAAACTGTTTTTAAAAAACGTAGTTGGTAATCCTGAAACTACAGTGGTGCCGGAGGAAACAATTCCCGTGTTCATAATAACCACTATGACGGCTCCCTATGTGTACATACAATATCGTGCAAATATACTCGAACCGAGTGAATCTGCTCTGGAATATAGCACCAAAACAAAATATAATAACAATAACTGCAACACTAAACATCCACATTTATAATATAAGGACGAATAATGTCTAGATTTCATCGGATTAAAATTCTAACATCGATCTAGCTAGACAGACTGCTAGCTAAACTAGCTAGCAAGGTAGCCAAGTAACATTGTACGCCGGCACAGAGCAAGTTCGGTAAATTTACTTAACCTAATCCATCAATACGGCAGCTAAAATAAAGAACATACTGTTCTTTTTTTATATACAAGCAATCATGAAACAAAATGGACTAAATGTTATATTTTACTAAGTGTTTCATTGTACCTCATTTCGGCTTGACTTTTCCTGCCACACGCAGCTCAAAAAAGGAAGAAGGAGAGGAAGTTACGCTAAATATAAGCGACCGTCATTTAAACGAAGTCAACCGGATCGGCCATGTTAGTTGTGGCTTATGTCTACAGATGTGGAGTAACTTACATATTACTGGTATTTTTCATATATATACAGTACCAGTAACAATTTTGAACATACCTACACCTACTTGTTTATTGTATTTGTTCTATATTTTGCTGTGTTAAATACACATACTCATAGATTTTAGATTCTTGGAAGTGGCCACCCTTACTTTAACGTTAGGTTTGCATGCTTTTGTGTTCTCTTAACTAGCTTCATGAGTCAGCGGCCATCTGTGATGTCGTTACATGCTTATATCCTCACATATGCTGAACCCTTGCAGGGTGACCGACTAAAGTTCTGAATGAAAACTATTTGCTGAGGAGTTATTTAAAATGAAATAAAATGTTCATTTTCTGCTTTTATACAGTTTGGGGAATCAATTCATATAAAGAACATACATTTGTAGTGATTGTATATATATATATATATATACACATATATACTCTGCTCCAAAAAAGGGAACACTAAAATAACATATCCTAGATCTCAATTAATGAAATATTCCAGTTGAAAATCTTTATTCATTACATAGTGGAATGCATTGAGAACAAAATAACAAAAATGATCAATGTATATCAAAATTATTATCCCACAGAGGTCTGGATTTGGAATCATACTCAAAATAAAAGTGGAAAATCAAATTACAGGCTGATCCAACTTCAGTGGAAATTCCTCAAGACAAGTTAAAATGAGGCTCAGTAGTGTGTGTGGGCTCCACGTGCCTGTATGGCCTCCCTACAACGCCTGGGCATGCTCCTGATGAGGTGGCGGATGTTCTCCTGAAGGATCTCCTCCCAGACCCGGATTAAAACATCAGTCAATTCCTAAACAAGTCTGTGGTGCAACGTGGTGTTGGTGAAATGCAGTAATTCATTGAGGAATAGATCCCACTAGGTAATGAAATCATTCTGCGCACAAGATGGCTTCTTGTATATGCCAGAAATTAGATGGCAGCATCGACATTCTCTCTGCAGCCCATTCTACCTTGCTCCAGAAATGCCCATTGCTCTACCGGATAATATGGGGTTCCACTCTTCCAGGAAGGCTTTCTAAAAGAGTTGAGTGTGTCTATGGATGTTCTTTGGTCATTTATCCAGATCATTTGTAAGGCTAGTGTTGTTAGTCTGGCTTGCAATCTCCATTTGGGATGAATCTCTAGCTCATCCCAAAAGGTGTTCAGTAGGGTTAAGATCAGGATTCTGTACAAGCCAGTCAAGTTCTTCCACACCAATCTCAACCAACCAAACTGACCCAACCATGCGTTTATGGACCTTGCTTTGTACACTGGGTCAGTCATGCTGGAACAGAAAAGGGCCTTTACCAAACTGTTACCACAAAGTTGGAAAAGTACAATTGTGCAAAAACATCATGGTTTGCTGAAGCATTAAGATTTCCCTTCACTATAACCATGGGGCCTAGGCCAATCACCCTTTCCCCACCAAAATTTGTAGTTTGCACAATGCAATCAAGCAGGTAACATTCATCCATCAGATGGTCAGATAGAGAAGCGTGATTAGTCACTCTATAGAACATGTTTACACTGCTCCAAAATCCAGTGGCAACATGCTTTTACACCACTCCATCCATCGACTGGCATGGTGCTAGTTACTGTAAAGCTTGCATACAGCTTCTCAGCCACAGAAACCCAGTGTGTGCATGCATATTAATACCATCATATATACTCTATTGTTTTTATGGTATGTGTAGTTAAACTTTTACATTTGCAGTACTCAGAGAGTGTATTTCTAAACTTAGAATTGCTTTACTAGGTTAAATCAGAATATCATGAATTTTTATTTTACTATATACAAATATTTTTACTCTAAGTGGAGAGAGGAGAAAACTGCACCGATACATGTTCATATATTTACACTGAAAATTGCATTTATAAGTCAGTAAGTGTTAGAACATATAGAATTTTTTTATTTCAAAATAACATACATCATGGAGAAATACGTTTTAGGGCAGCCTGGAGAGATTTCTTAAGAAAGGTCTCATTGAAAGAGATACAGCATGACAGCGTGTGTTGGCATTCTGCATTCACCTGTAAAGTCAGAAAAAAAACATGTAATATACGATGCCTTAAATATAAACCTTAGGTCAGAGAAGTATGTCTTAAAGCATTGGCCCCAAGACTGTTCTAAATATTTCCCATGCTGATTTTGTAGCAGCCTGTATGAATTAGACCATTTGACTTACATAAGACTGGAACTTTGTCAGGACAGTCAACATCATCTTGGCAAATTTCATGGACTTGGGGAATTGTGGTGACTGATTGCTTAGTTGAGTAGCAAAAAGGGAGAAAAGCTCCTCACTCAGTTCAATCTCCAGAAAGTAGAAGGAGTCACACAAAGAAATCATGCATTAAACTACACGACAAACCCTTAAACTACTACACAAAGTACCAAAGACGAGATAAAACAGTAATGATGCAACTCTTAGCAAAGCGTAATAATTCAACACTTATCAGGAGATAAAATACCTTTAAATCCAGCAAGGCATGGATGACTGACAATAAACCCTCATTCCAGGATCCCTCAAGTGTCATCCTGGAAAATGGCAATTTATCATGTGGTTTTATGTGTAAACGTCTCTTAAAAAGCAAGTCCTTGTATAAAAATGCAGATAAAATGAATGCCTGTAAATAAAACACTCAGGAGACTCACTGAAATACAGAAAGTCTGTGATGTGGTTCAAGGCACTCCTTCACCAGCCGGCAGAGCAGATCAGCCTGGGCACTATCTGAAGGACAGAACGATGTCTTAAAAACTAAACAAACAGTAACTAGTGAATTTGTTCTCTTGATGGTGGTATATTTTGACTATATTTGTCACACCTGTCTGTCCTGCCTTTATGACTGGCTCTATCAGAGCTTGGCAGGTTGGCCTCGGGTAACGACTGCAAAGTGAGGTTACAGCAGTAACCAAGCAGCGAGAAGCTGGTTCTGTGAGGGAGAGAACCTGAGAAAGACGCAAGAGAGAAAAGTGTGTGTGAGAGACAGAAGAAATGCAATATAGTACACATTTGACCAACTCATTAAAATTAAGGATAATTAAATGTCTTTGAGGAAGGATAAATCCACAAAATAAATGGTCACAAAGTGTCAAACAGTTTCTGTGGGTTTCAATGGTTAACTAAATATCTGAATGGTAGTACATTGGAAAGTAAACCACCCACCTTACCAAGCAAGAGATGCCTGATAATGACGCAGGCAGCGCTGTGGCTAAGATCTGGAGACAAAGCCAGCAGAAAGCTACAGAAATGAGGCAAGGCCAACTCAGGGGTTTCAGCCAAATGTAGTATTCCACACAGCATCTCCAGCTGAAGTCAGAATTAAAAGCAACATGAAGTGTTCAACACACAGGTGACCCTGTTAACAATCCAATTAGAAACACAGATCATAAACTTTCCAGGTAGTTCTTTGTACAGTTTAAATCAATCAATGGCCTGCATTAACACTTCAGACAAACCTGATATGAATCACATTCATTCAGCACTCCAAGAGTAGGTATACAACTCTCATCCCACTGTAAAGGGCAGAAACAAAAAAAAAAAACCCCAAAGCAAATTAAATAGGATACAATTTTTATTAAATAAAGAAGCCAATAGCCCCCTAATTTTAGTGAGCAAAATGAACTATTCTTACCTCTGTTCCAGACTCCAGTAATTCTTTCATCAAAGGAACTGCTGCCTAAAATACGGTGAATGAACATAAAATCCCAGTGAATTAGCATTTCTTCATGCACATTCAACAGGATAAGCACCCACAATGTACAAGATACCTTTCCTCCAAGAGCCTGCATTAGTAGTATTTGAAAAACATTAAAATCCAGGCCCATATTCATGTATTAAAATAAACCACATTAGTTATACTATTCAAACTACGTAAATGCATATGGTCAAGGTGAAAGATTAAGGTCTTACAAGATATTAGCAATTTGTTAATTTCCACTTCACCTTTATGTTGTCTGGCAAAACACACAAGGAACCTTCCTGTGGCATCTGATTCGTCACTAAGGAATCTCCTTCCAGTTGCTTGTCAAGCTGCAAAGTTTTTAGATCAGATTCTTCCTCATCCACAGTCAACTGTTGACTCTCACTGGGCCTACTGGCTGAGACTTCCATCTTCATCTTTTTACAATACAGCTCATTCCTCTCGATATCCATGTATGTAATCTCCTTTTCCCTTTTCTTATGATCAGAATCGACTTGGCTATCTGTAGATAATTCATATGTCCAGTGTTCATTCAGGTACAGATCCCACATTCCTCGTGTTTGTGAACCTCTGAATCTATCACACAGCCTTTTCAGACCTGCTATACACTGTGGGGTGAGAAGTGTACCCTTTGCAAGGTCTTCACCTCCAACATCTCTGTGAAGCTGAGTAATTAATGCACAAATCCATGGCTTTTGGTTCACTTCCTGAGACAGACAGTGAAGCAGGGAAAGAACACCGTCTCGTGGTAAACCAGGGTGGACAAGATGTAGAAAGCATAGTAGATCACACTTGAATGCATCAGA
Organism: Sternarchorhynchus goeldii; assembly: GCA_028565775.1. Taxonomy (NCBI): domain Eukaryota; kingdom Metazoa; phylum Chordata; class Actinopteri; order Gymnotiformes; family Apteronotidae; genus Sternarchorhynchus; species Sternarchorhynchus goeldii. Next base: position 2,401,672 of record JAOXYF010000022.1, read on the forward strand.
AAACAAGCAGACCAGTGGCTTGCTGTAAAATGAAATTTAAGGGCAAGGGGTTAGAATAACACGCTGATCTACACAATGTCCACGTATGCTCTGGAAATAGGATTACTATATCGGGAACTGAAACGCATTTGAAGCTTTACAGTATTCTGCAAGGAGGGACTATATGAATGTTTACTTACATAGTGAGTTCGTTCGCTAGTTTATCCAACCACGCCTCATCTTGACATAAGGTGTCCAGAAAGGATCGCAAAAGGAGATCTGAAGAGGTGCCTCGCTGTTTGTTAAACACCTTCCGAGCACCACTTGTTCCCCCGTTAAGTAACGCATATGCCAGCAAGCGCGACCGCCCGTCAAAACGGTTCAACAAAGACATGGCTTAGCTAACTAGCCTAGCTAACGCTAGGTGAGACAAGCTCCGTCAGTAAAGTGCCTGCTATCATTTTAGACCTTATCGATAATTACTTCATTATCCGTGATGCAGGTCCCAAAGTCTGTTTAAACAAACATATCCCGCTCTGCTCAAAAGCACTGAGGTTTTATGGAAGAGTTAGACAGCTAGGACAAAACCACCAGACTTGAGGACCTGTGCCCCAAGTTCCGCTGCTACTCTATCTTGGTCAACACAAATACGATCCGTACACTGCCACCTACTGTTGACTACTAAACATTTAAAACTACATACTTCAGGCAAGTCGCCTTAAGTTGAAGTGGATTTATTTATCAGAAATATTCGTTCTGAGCACACATTCTAGTTCTTCTTGATCTCAATAACCCTGCCGTTTTAATAAAAAAAAAAATGTAAACGTCTCCATAATATTGCTGGCTTTGCTTGATCATATATTAAAGTTTAAAGAAGCCACCACTGTTCCTCCCTAGTAACAGTCAAATTTACTTAGTTTCCAAGACCCAAACTAAATAAACAAACCACACTCCCCACAATTAATGCCAGCTCAACAGTTACATTGCCATTTAGTCCATAACTATGTTTAACCCATGTCTGAAAAAACAGCCTTTAAATTAAGTGTAGATTAATCCATTGGAGGAAAATTTGCAAACTTGCATCATTTTTTGTGTGTGTGTGAAATTATGCAACAGCCTGTTGGAATTCACACTGGCATGTAGCTCATGGTTTTCAGATTTTCTAAAGACAATAAGTTATTTTGCAGAAAAGAAAACAAGCAAGTAAGGCAAATCCAAACATTTTATTTTCAACTTTCTTCCAGCAAAACAAATATGTAAGGTAATAAAAGTTATAAAATGTGATGCCAAGTCTTGGTGATGCCTGCTAACCTGTCAACACTGCAATACACACCAGATTATCAAAAGCCTACCAACAAGTTTGCACAGCTAGTTTGTCCAGAGCTGCACCAAGCCTAGTTCTCAAATCTCCAATATTTATATATATTTAAAAAAAATATATGGCCTGTAGCATTGATTTAACAAGAACATCAACATGGCTAAAGTAGCAGAGTCTAGATTAATAAAAAACTGAAGACCGAGCAGAAGACGGAGCATTAAAATCTAATCTTAGTGATACAAAATAAAGGTGCAAATATCAGGAGGCAGAGATGAAAAACATAGTACATAAGTGAACAGTAAACCAAACATTAATGATTCTCCCCACCATTACTGCAAAAAAAAAAAAATATATATATATATACACACAGATAAACCTGGTCTCATCTTAAGGAAAGTATGTGTACAAAGACTGCAGTACAGCTTTAACAGTCTCTCCTTCTGCTGAACACAATCACAAATTTAACATGACTAAAAGTTAGCCAAACATGGAGGCTGAAAGTGAACCAACCTGTAGCGTTTCACGCAGCATTTTGTATAGTGCCCCCCAGTTTCTACCAGGAGACGGGAGACACATGCACACCCAGCTTATTCAAGAAAGTCTAAGGAGCGAAACACCACAAGCGATTAACTACTTAGAGAACGTGTGAGCTCCCACAATCCAAAACATAAGACTCAAGAGACTTCATATTCATCAAGAAACTCGAAGTCCTCATCATCCAAAAGTGTCAGGGCAATGAAGTAGCTCAAAATTCGCTGGTCTTCACCATCAATACTCCCCAGCAAGCCTGCATTATTCTGTTATGGGGTCAAGAATGGTGTTAGCAAATTATTATTTTTTTATTTATTTTTTTTATTTCCAGGGCATCAAAGCTCATGTACCAAGATCCATAAAATGTACAAGTTTTTTTTTTTTTTTTTTTTTACAAGTCTGGTTAAAGGCTACTGACGAGGGAGAAAATTTTACCTTTGGACGGAAACGTCTGCGCTGAGGTCTGTGCCCAGGTGGCAAGTCATGGCTGAAAATGCACTCCAAAGCAAAGGGGCAGTATCCATGGTGCATGAAGAAATTGCACTTTATTTTACTGATAGGCAGGGGAACAGAACACACAACACATTTCCTTCAGACTACTGTTGTCAAGGACCATGCACCTCTAAACACAAACATTGAAAATCCCCATGCAATACTCTTAATCTCCTCAAGGGGGCACCACTCCCACAAAAAAAGGGAAAAAGCCCTGTTTTCTAAATCAACATTCCTTTCTGCAATGCTCAACAGCAAGCGGTCAGTGATTCATGTGCTCCAACCCACCCAGCAACATTACGAAAATTACCTGAAAAATGTACGGCATTATGTAAACACACACGTGCCCCATTCAAACAAATGGATCCTAAAAGTTGTCATAAAAGCAAAAGATCTCCAACCTGCTTTTTGCTTTAAAGGAAGCGATCAGTTCTGCCTTTGGCTCACCCCCACCGACCCAAAACTTGCTGGGAATGTAAAAAGATGACTTTACTCTGCACTGTGGACAGGCCCTGAAGGACACATTTAACACACTTGAGTCCAAAATCGATGTATTCCATTCTATGCCTTTCCATGCAAGGTGTCAGCGTGATGTCCATTATACAAGATCATTATAACTACTTGAAAGCAAACTCAAGAGGCTTACTTGATAACCTCTTCCTGGAAATCTTTGGTCTTTCGCCATGTCATAATGCAGCCAAGGCAGAAGGCATGGCTGCAGTTGGGCAGGATGCCAAAGCGCCTCTCCCTTGCTGTTGCCTTCTCATAAACCTTGTCCATGCAGATGCCACACAAGACATTTTTGCTTTGATTGTAGGCTTCCAATTGTCCATGCTCAGCTGAGGCGGCAGCACCACTCTCAAGCCCATACCGATTACTGGTTTCCTGAAAATGGCAAAATGTCTCAATGAGCACAACAATTACACAGGGTTGGTGATTAAAATTCCTGCAAGCAAAAAGGGAGTGTTCCATACACCTGATTGCCAGTTTCAGATATAATTTTTTCCTCAGTAGATGCTGCGTTAGACACGAACCCCACAGAACTGCTGCTGTGTGATTGAGTGGGGCTGGGGTCACCACACTGCTGTAGGTGCAAGCCCTCATCTGCAGATGGTAACACATGCATCATCTCCTGCTATTGAGGAGCTACATAAAGGCTAAATTAGCTACATTGAAGAGCAACCCATAACGTGCATAGTAAACATAGTAGATTCATAGTATACTGAACATTACAGGTAAAGACAATACCCTGCGGTTGAGATGCAACAGCATACTCTTCCTCCTCAGCAATATCTGTATTTGGATACGAACTCTGTTGCCTCAAACTCGTGACTAGGGGTTCAGACCCTCTCCGACTCCAGCTGTGCGCACCCTGCCTTGGGAGAAGGGAGGGCTCTGACCCCCGGCGATCAGTCAAAGCATGACCCACAAAGGCAGAGGCATGGACTACCGGTGCTGAACCGCGCCTGCCACTTGAAGTCCCATTGTCCACGCATGGAGCAACATGGAGATACCTGAAATTAAAAGTAGAGAATCACCATACAAAATGCATGCAAGTTAATGAAGGCTGTACAAAATTGAAGCAGCCCTCACCTGCAACTATCACCAAACCAGCAACCTCCTTTTTGGAAGTATCTGCATACTTGAACTGACTGCACCGTTGGCCATTCATGCAGATAATAACAACGCTGACCATATCTGCACGAACCATTTATGAACTGCCTGAAAAGAAAAAAATGAAATAAAAACAGTAATGACAAACATTGGATAAACATCTGTAAATGTCATGCATAGGATAAGCGTTCCCATAAGGTCGTCGATATTTAAAATTGGATTAAAAAAAAAAAAAGGACTTCTAGGGGAAATTACAGCAGCTTGTTTGCCGACTTGCAACTTCTTCCACTTGAACTGTAGCCAAGTTATCAAACAAAATCTAGCTAGCTAATCTAACTGACTAGCTAACCGTTTGTAAATAGTTTCAACACCTCTCTTGCGACCAACAAAGCGTCTTTATTGACTACAAGATGCGGAAACCTAAGCAGCAACGACAGCAAATATTGGTAAAAAAAAAAAATCTATAAAGTACACAACCGAAAGCATACTGAAATTAGCTGGCCATCGTTGTATACACAATGCAGTTAGCTACCGATCTAGCCAGCCAAGTTAGCTAGCTCGCCAATTAACTAACTAGCTAACGAGTCTTGGGGCTTAATCCGATACAGGTTAAAACAGTGCTAGTTGGGTGACTAGAGTGAAAAAGTAGTTAACTGAAAAACAAACAAAAACAGAGAACAGGGGTCTCACAGATAATCGACCTGCAAAGCTGCCTTCCTATATCATATCCACGTTTGCCTGCATGTCTGTATGGTACATTACATCCATCCATTCTAACGTGTCTCGTTAGTCAGATGTTAGAAACTAGGAGGGTAATTTTGCAAGCGAACTACGTTACAAGTCAGAAGTCTCAACTTATTTGTAGTGAATACGTGAGGCTCCAAGCATGCCTACGTCATGCTTTTTTGACCAAATCAATAGCCAATGAGGTTCGTAAGAAAAGTGCAAACTCAGACTACCGAGATATATAAACACACACGCACGCACGCACACACAGTACAGCGTAATAAACCAGCAAAAAGGAGACTCAAAATTTGGCAGTTAGATTCATATCTTGCACTTTAGATATCTGACTTTTTGTTCCATATTCATGTTCCTATTTAAAATACTTAAAAAACGTTTGTACCTGCAAACAACGTCTTCAGTAAATCGAGTATTCTTCTCCATTTGGTAGCCAGTTCCTTGGTCTCTGACGCAACCTAAAACAATTATACACAGATGTATTTAATTGTTAGACGTGGACTTGCCAATTAAAATACCTTTTAATCGATTGGCCCGACTGGCTTTACAACATGTAAGTTAGACCTCCTCCTCCAGTAAGGAGTGGCAAAGGAAGAGTTGCTTGCTGCAATCCTGGATTTTGCGTCTGAATAATCTTTAAGTGCACAAGAGGAGATAGCAGGGCGCACAACCTCAAATCATCCATAGAACAAGAAAAAAAAGTAAGTAAGGTCTAAAAAAAAAACACCTCTAAGATCGTGCGCTCGTAAGGATGCTAGTTTGGTTTATATAATTTTATTACTGGCTCAATTTGAAAACAAGTGGACTTTTGTTGGAATCATGTTAATACCTATGTGCACATTCAGGTAATGTGACGTTCAGCTCTGCAGGAACAGTACATTTGTATATTTTAACACATACTAAGCCTAACATATCATAAGCTGTGAATCAGCAAAAACTTTATTAAATCTAAAAATGCATGTGAGATATTCTACAGATATGCCACTGGATGTTTAAGACCCATATTAATATCTGTAGAATGAAAGTCCTCAAAATCTAATTTAGATGTAACTATGGGGCCCCAACTGGGGTAGTAGATGACACCACATGATTAGAGCTTGATAAAATCATTAAGCCATCACAAAATAATTAGTCCATTTCATAGGGTGACAAAATAAATGAATATGCATGAAAATATTTTGACTTAAGTTTTTCATTCTGAGCCACCTTAATCAAAAAGGCCAAAATCTTTGATCATTAAAAATATTTGTATCCATTTGCTACAGAATAAAAGGGTCTCATGAAAATACAGTGCTTTTTTTCTTAACCAAATATACATTTTCTGAAGTGACTTGCAGCTATTCACTAGACACCAATTTGAGGACTGATGTATGTGATACTGGATTTGCTAAATATGTTTGCTTTTAGAATAGTACAGTGTCAAGCTTTTTTTTTTTTTTTTTTTAACACATGGACAAAAGCTCATATAACAATGACATGAGAAGAACACTGAGTACTTCTTTACTACTAGTGAAGCATCTATATATAGTTTTAAAACAAACCATTCATTTAAGACACCAAATACATAAAAGTTAAATAAGGCAAACTAAATCAAACTCCTACAAAGATGAAATGCTGTCAGTAAATAGCACTGGAGGAATGGATTAGCTTGTTAATGTGATCTGACAGACTATAAGCATACTGAATTTCAAAATAATTTTGACTGTGGCATGAACTTTTATTCTTTCAGCAAATAAAAGCATGCCACTTCTCAGGGACATGGCAAATTAAAGACAATAGTCACATTAGTCAAATCAAGGCAGTATTCTGATGTAGCCAAGTACATATCTTGGTACCAAAGGCAAATGATCAGTGATGGAAACGGGACTAGCAATCATTTGAGCAAGCTTTAATTCCAAACAATGTCCCAAGCTATGTGACATCATAGCAATGGACTGAGTCATATGCCTGTAGCCTTGATTACAAGAACCCTTCCAAAAGTCTGGAAAAGTCTGCATTTAGGTATGTGTGGCAGGTCCAATTTAAAATGACACATTCTGCTACTCAATTCTAATAAAAAAATAGAAATGGTGTATATAATACTCTTTAAACAAAGTCATTATATTCTGCATTATATTGCAATGTTGCTGAATAGCTGACTAGGTGAAAACTAATCAACTGGTCACAAAAATCAACATTTATTCATTCAAACCTACCCCCCACCCCAAAGAAAAAAAAAAATCAACACAGTATTTGTGAAACTCCATAATAGTCTATATAAAAATCTTAATGTGTCTACAGCACCATGTGTACAAGATGTGTATACATGTTTCAGTTCAGGATGAGAGGTTGTTAATCTTCACTGAAAAGACTTAATACATGTCCTTGTAGATTTCTTGGAGAAGTGGATGGAGGGAGGTCTCAGATTCTGTCTTTTTAATCATTTGAACCAGCTGAGCGTTCTCTGTGACCAGTTGCCGGAGGTCAGCCATCTTCTGCAGTAGTTTAGGGAAGAGGTGAAGTGAGTCAGGATGGTGGACCTGGAGGTGCTGGTCTAGAGCCTGAAGGATGCTGTCCTGTATCTGCTCTACCTGCTTCACGTTCATGAGTCCTGGACGGTCTATACAGGGAACACGGAGCCAGATGTTGCAGTTTACATTTTTCTTTCTTAAAAATGCTTTTGCAAAACCCAGTTCAGTACTTGCAAACCATAAAAGTATGGCAAATGGTAGACCTGTCACAGGAATTAGTGAAAAGGGGATAATATAACGGAATATGACAATCAGCCAGCAATACTCCACCTGTTCTTCACTGGCAAGTTTCTGATCACAGGACCATGAGTGACTGCTAAACATGAACAACTTGAGTGTGTGATCATGGTAGAATGGATGTAAAGTGTACATAAATACCTAATGTCAGTGAATGAGAAATTCAGAATATGCTTTGAGAAATATAAATGTGAGCCAAACTCAGTATTGAGACACATTTGGGAAGCACTATAAACTCTGATTATAATATTATTATAACTCTAGTTCGAGGCAGCTCACTGTACAAACTATTGTTCAACACAGAATAATAGTTTGGTCTTTTGCATGCCACTGTAAAAGGCCCCAGATGCCTAATCCTGGGATGTGCTCCACAGGCTGCCAACCCCTGACCAATAAGGACTATTGGCATAAGCCCAGAATTCTCCTATTGCTGCCTCTCTAAACACTTATATTAAACCCTTTTCACTACACTGACGCTCATTCAACTCTCACCTCCACAAAGTATGATGGCCGCCACAAACAGAGCCAAATCGCTGTCATCCAGCTCCAAGGCATTGAACTTCACTGCAAACTCAAACTTGGGCTCCATGATTTCACTGAAGGGTTTGCGCAGGCTTCGCAAAAACTCTCTTGTCACAAAGCCCTTGCCATTGGCTACCAGGAGTCCATCTTTATTCATTAGGGATGGCAGCATTGCAAAAATGGCCTCATGAACACCATACTTTAACAGGGTTACCTGAGAGAGGAGAAGGACAGGGAATAAATCCAAGATCAGACGGTAAGATATGGTCAAAATATGAATGTGGTATTACATATAGCTCTTATTGCTATGCAAATGGAATCTAGAATTACAATGTGTGGTGTGGGAAAACCACACGGACTAACCCCTCCATCTCAATACAGAAAAGACAGAGAACTACTATGATGTCATTTATACCTGATCATTAAGGAAGAGATCTATAAAGCCCGGGATATTTTTGGCAAACTCTGTGAGCTCTCGAACAGTTTCCACTGTGGTGCACTGGCACCGGTAAAAAACATGTACTCCAATTTCTTTATTTGGTGGTGCGCCATTCAGCTGATTCCAGACTAAACCGTTCTCCGCTTGCCACAGTGAATCCATATCATGAATCACAAAGGGCTGTAGACAAAAAAAAATTCAATAAATATATTTTTATACCACACAATTTACATGACTGCGTCCAAATTTGTGGACAGCATGGACAGTAATAAAGGTGGTGATCACACATACATGTCACAAATAAAAACCCTTTGACTATATAACAACAGAACCTTGATGTCTTATCAGCTGAAGTTCACTCTAATCCCTTGTGCATAGTTAAAGGCTTTTCTAAAATAAACAAAGGTTTCAAGATAGGTTCAATGTGTCCTACACACAATGGAGATAAAGGGTCTAAATACCGTTGTGGAGCTGGTCTTGCCAGTGAGGATGCTGCGTGCCTTTTTCTTGGTCATGTTGAGGTTCTTTAGGTAGGCTGTATTTACATGCTTGGCCAGGGTTTTGAGATCAGAGCGTCCGGGGCTCAACTGGTTCTTCTCTCCTTCCAATAGTCCGGCCACAAGTTTTTTCTTCTCTGCCTCAGGCATACGCCCATACCGAATAGCTGTGGTGTTGTAAAGGTTTAGCTGGTTATTTTGTTTTACATTGTGCTCCCAACCACGAAAATGGCGTATTTGGCAAAGAGGAGCAGTAAAATACAGTGAGAAGTAATACTCAAGGGGTCAGTTGTGAACCCATTTTGAGCAACATCACAAAGTGATTTCCCACAGTAACATTACTATTTACCATGTTCCAAAATGTATAAAGAGCAGGTATGTGAGGTAAAGGATTATTGTAAATTAAAGCTAAATGTAACTCCCTCTTATGAATCGAATTATGTGTGAACAAAATGTGAACCACAGGATGGAGCTCCACTCTTTATAAGAGCTGAACTTACATTATTGTTTTTTCACATGTTAATTTGCTCATCCCAAATCGATTGAATAATCCTCACCGTCATGAGACATGCCAAGAGCCAGGCACTTCTGGAAGCGGCAGAACTGACACTTATTGCGACTCTTCTTCTGGATTTTGCAGGTGCGCTCACATCGTTCATACTCTAGCTTCATACGAATGGTACGTCTAAAAAATCCCTGTGAATCAGAAAACTATATAAAATCATGGACTATATTACAATTCTTGAAAGGACATTTTGGAAAAAAAATTAAGCGCATCTACTACATAAAAACATGGAAAAAAATGCTTTTCTCCGGATCATAGCACTCCATGACCAAAGATCTTAAAAAGTGCCAACATATTGTTTTGAGGAGACAATAAACAGACAGAAAATAAACTAACATCTCATATTAAAACAGGAAGTGCACATCAGTCTTTACTGATATATATTATATATAGAGAAACAAATATTTGTAACATTAACCAAGAGGGCAAATGTAACATTAACTAAAGGGCAAATATTGTTTAAAAACAAACAAACAAACAACAGCAGCACTGCTACAATAATTTGTAGCAAAACATTTGTAGAACCTGTTTTGAAGAACTGGATCATATTTAGCCTTTTTACTTGAAGTACAGAGCACAGCTAATGCTGATATTAACTATTAATACACAAATTTGAGCCTAATGTTTCTAAACATTACATCTGTTTCATATGATTTTGTCTGTAAATAAATAAATAAATATTAGTTACAAAAATGGACAATCAATTTTACTGGACAATCTGTAGATTATTGAATTATATTATTGGTGTTTGGGGAAGGCAGTGAGGTGCAGGACTTTTGGCTTTGTCCTAAAGTTCATTTCAATTATGGCTTTGTGTACATGATTATCCAGTAGAAAACCAGAAGCTTAATTCTTTTAATATCCGAGGCACGGAAAGGGCTTTTGTGGTAATCGGCACCAGATTTACGGCTGTGGTACCAACTGTGATCTAAGTATCAGTGAGCTGAGGCTGATACCTTGCAACCCTCACAGGCATGTACACCATAGTGGAACCCTGAAGCTTTGTCCCCACATATCCTGCACTCCACGCTCAGTCCCACGCCATCAGGGTCGTCCCGGCCCAGCTTCAAGTGATCGGACAGCGTGAGTGATGACGTCTGCAGCGGATCTGAGTCACAGGAGGAGAAAAATAGAAAAATAATAGTAGGATTGCTGTAACAATCTTATTGGTATAGCAGAGTCTTAATGGTGTGTGTTAAACTGACCCATTATACCCCCTGTACAAGTTAACACAGCTCCCTTGGGTCTTAATGAAATGTTTATGACATTTACCGCAAAATACCGATCTTTACAATACCGCAAGGATCAAGCACTACAGTACCCATCTCACCCTGTCAAAACAGCACTGCACAGAATGGTGCCTATTCCTTTAAATGATAACGAACCACTGCTAACCCCGCCCCCATCGTCCATAGTGGGAGCTGTGCAACCTTCACAACTTTTGAGTGTGAACCCTGGCTGCCAGACAAACATAGAATAGCAAACACATGTTTGAACCAGAGTCAGAGTGAGCTTGGGGTCAGCACTCTGCTCATTCTAGGAGCTACATCCACCCTAACATACATTACCTACACACTGCAAAACATGCCCAGTTTGCCAAATTATAGATGGACGTGAAGTATATTTACCCAAAGAAACACATGGCATATATTTTTTTTTTTTACACTTAGTAAGCTACATTTCCCTCATCTGTAGTTTTGCTGTGGTACTAATCCCTAATTTTAGTACAATTCATTGCCAGTCCCATTTTGTACTGACCCAGGTTGTAAAAGAAGTCGGATACAATGTGCATTACACACATGCAGTTTGATGTTGCCATCAAAAATAAACTTTATCCTCTCAGCTCCTCTGTCCTCCGAGGCTTGGGGGCTGACTCAGTGCTTTGTGCTGGTATGTGCAGCCAACAACAAAGCACTTCCTGTGCTTAACAATTAGCTTTGACATAATCCTCCTAGCAGGTGAGGAACAGCATATCTTCACGAAGGTTAAGGGAAATCTGAATGGCTAGTTTTATCCAATGTTTTCTGACAAGACACCAATTTCACAGTTTGTGGGTTGGTACTAACTCCACACGCCCAAATGTACGTGCACTTAAAAAAGAGAATTTTTCATGTTGTGTCCTTTTTAAGATTCATTTTAGATTTTTTAGAAACATGATAATTAAGTAAGCCTCGATTAACCAGTCTACCAACATCTGAACAGCGGTTTTCAGGCCAGTGTCATCAATAACAAATCTGAAATACTTAGAAATCTTCAAAGGAAGCACAGAATTTGAATTGTCTTCTATGTTGTACTACAAATTGACTCCATTCCTAGAAGCCTGCTATCTTGAAAGCTATCTTGTTGCGCATAAATTACCTTGTATTTACTTATATTAACATTATAAATACAAGGTAGTCTTTTATTCAATCATTTCATTTTACTTGCAGTTCTATTTTTAATGAAAATACATTCTGCTAAAAGAAAATCCTTAGAAGCAGGATTTAAAATAAAGATTCTAGTGGCGTAATGAGCATTCCCTTTTCCCCGAATGTGTGGCTAACTAGCTAATGACTGTTAGCTAGCTAACTAATTTGTCTGCTGGCTTACAAGCTTGTGTTTCCAAATACAGAGCAACAAAAATTTTGTTTTTGTTTTTGACAATGGACAATGCAGAGCATGCTAGATTAGAAATCAAACTAATCCTGAACATCATCATAAACATTACACGTGAAACATCACATGAACATATATATTACAAATCAGCAAGTAAGAATTAAACTGGAATGTAGCGAATAACTACTGTTAATAATGTAACAGACCCTTAGAGCTACTTAACTAGCATGCTTAAATGGGAGAACAAAGGTCACTCTTTATAGGCACAAAGGTGTTCACTTTCTGCTATCCAATGTGTCTACCGCTAACATGCCTAGCTAGCCAGATAGATAGATGGATCTTTATTGATCCCTTTGGAAGGGTTCCCTCAGGTAGATTAATGCACAGTTGAACCAACACCCCTTGCATTTGTGCATTTCAACAATAGGATTCTTTCAATGAGTTTGCAATATTGCTGTTTTATGTTGGCCCACTAGGTGGTCCAACAAAACATTATAGACCTGCTATAGAGCCATTTCTGTTTTACGTGATTTGATTTTTTTTTTATAATTTACCTTTGTGGTACACAATAACACAATATATACACTGTCAACCTCACCCTAAATTTCATGACTACTGTATTTTACAGTATCTCGCAAAAGTCAGTACACCCCTCGCAAAAGTCAGTACACCCCTCACAAAAGTCAGTACACCCCTCACAAAAGTCAGTACACCCCTCATATGTTCATGGAACAACAATGGAGATCTGACACTTTGATACAGTGTAGTCAGTGTACAGCTTGTATAACAGTATAAATTTGCTGTGTCCTCAAAATAACTCAACACACAAGCCATTAATGTTTAAACCGCTGGCAACGAAAGTGAGTACATCCATAAGTGAAAATGGACAAATTGTACCCAGTTAGCCATTTTCCCTCCCGGGTGTTATTTGATTTGTTAGTATTACAAGGTCTCAGGGGTGAATGGAGAGCAGGTGTGTTAAATTTGGTGTTATTGCTCTCACACTCTCATACTGGTCACTGGAAGTTCAACATGGCACCTCATGGCAAAAGAAGTCACTGAGGATCTGGAAAAAAAGAATTGTTGCTCTGCATAAAGATGGCCTAGGCAATAAGAACACCCAACACCCTGAAACTGGGCTGCAGCACAGAGGCCAAGACCACACAGCGGCTTATCATGACAGGTTACACTTGGGACAGGCCTTGCCATGGTCAACCAAAGAAGTTGAGTGCATTTGCTCAGACCATGCACCGTACACTGTATCAAATTGGTCTGCATGGCTATCATCCCAGAAGAAAGCCTCTTCTAAAGATGATGCACAAGAAAGCACAAAAACAGTTTGCTGGAGACAAGCAGACTAAAGACATGAACTACTGGAACTATATCCTGTGGTCTGATGAGAAACTAATTTTATTCAGATGGCGTCAAGCATGTGTGGTGGCAACCAGGTGAGGAGTACAAAGACAAGTGTGTCTTGCTTACAGTCAAGCATGATGGTGGGAGTGTCATGGTTTGGGGCTGCATGAGTGCTGCTGGCTGTGGGAACTGTGAACATGTACTGTGACATACTGAAGCAGAGCATGATGCACTCCCTTTGGAAACTGGGCCGCAGGGCAGTATTCCAACATGATAACGACCCCAAACACACCTCCAAAATGAAACTGAGGGTAAAGTTGCTGGACTGGTCAAGGATGTCTCCAGACCCAAACCCTATTGAGCATCTGTGGGGCATCCTCAAACGTAAGGTCTCTTACATCCACAGGCTCCATTATGTTGTCATGGAGGACTGGAAGAGGATTCCAGTGGCAACCTGTGAAGGTCTAGTGAACTCCATGCCCAAGAGAGTTAAGGCAGTGCTAAAAAATAATGGCAGCCACACAAAATATTGACACTTTGGGCACACTTTGGCCATTTTCACATACGGATGTACTCGCTCTCGTTGCCAGCGGTTTAGACATTAATGGCTGTGTTGAGTTATTTTGAGGACACAGCAAATTTACACTGATATACAATCTGTACACCAACTACACTGTATCAAAGTGTCATATCTTCAGTGTTGTCCCATAAAAAGATAAAATATTTACAAAAATGTGTGGGGTGCACTCACTTTTGTGAGATACCACATGTACATTATAATATACAGTTCTTTTCACCTGGGGATGAGCTAGCTGTTATAGGAGTACCACTGTTCTTCTGCAGTTTTTCTTTTTCTACTTCATCCCCGTTCTGAAGACTTGTATCCCATGATTCCTTGCTGAGGGGTGATACCCCTGTTCCCGGGGTATCCGAGGCCTCGCTGCCCTCTCCCTCTCCCTCCCCCTCATCCCCTGAGGCGGAGCCCAGCTCCTGAAGGTCTGAGGTTGCGCCACAGTCAGAGGAGGTCGACTCTCCCTCCTGAACAGTCAACCAGGTTGTGTCCACAGTGACACAAGGAAAGCTGATATCAGCCTGGGGTGACGGCTGGCCTTCCATAAGCCCCTCCAGTCCCATGGCCCCCTCCACCAGGGTCAGCTCCACCAGGCCTTCAGCTTTCACCGCTTGCTCATCCTCCATGGCCTCCTCCACCAGGGTCAGCTCCACCAGGCCTTCAGCTTTCACCGCTTGCTCATCTTCCATGGCCTCCTCCACCAGGGTCAGCTCCACCAGGCCTTCAGCTTTCACCGCTTGCTCACCCTCCATGGCTCTGTTTCTGGAAGCCTGCTAAAGTTCCTCACCCTCCATCCTATGGCTTTTGCCTCCACCCTGCTGACTGTCAAAAATAGAGAAGAAACAGTTTCAACTGGAAGACAGTTCATAAAAATTTGATAAGTTTCTACAGAATTTTCTGGACTATCATGTATTCAGTGAACACTAACATTTTGACTAATCATAAAAGGAACATATAAACCTACAACAAAATTCTAAATTTTGTAAACAATTACAAAAGTACACTATAAACAATTATAGCAACCCCACAAGTTATTCTGCTTGACTTGTATCAATAAGACATGGCTATTCTTCACTGATGTTATGGGATTGGCACTCAATGTTTTACATGCCATTTTCAGCTGTGAGACAAATAACACATGATCAAAAAATTCTTACTGTTTTCCTCAAAATGGAAAATGACATGCAGAAGAAAATGCTGGTCTGATTTGCCAACCGATTACTGCGGCGCTACAGCAGATCTGAACATTTTTTTTAAGAAGCAAAGCAATAGATTTTCAGAAGAGCAAATACAAATTTTTACTATTTAAACCCCATAAGGCATTTTACTAAAAGACTTTGAAAAAAGACAATGAAATGTCATTCAGTTAGCCTAATATGAGTTTGTGGCATGACCAATAAATTAAGAAATTTAAAAGAATGGCAGTAACTTTGTACAAACCAATTCAGAACTCTGGCTGAACCAGTGAGTGCGAGGGAGAGACAGATTATACAAGGGAGGTTTGTTCATTATCAAATGAAACATTTCAAAAGTTACAATGTTAAATGTTTCTCATGATCTGTGGTCCGTGTAAAAACGTACATGAATCAGAATCTGAAACAAAAAGCTAGAATAAAATAACTTTTCAGACACCATTTTACAATCTCTATTAGACTGCAGTGCAACAGAATCATTGCACAATCAGCTTTAGTTACAGATCAGTCCACCTCAAATCCATGTAGACGTAAATAAAACAAACCATTTTTACACAAAGCTGTTTTATTTGAAAAGCCTCCAGAATTCCAGAGGATGTATTATCTTTTATTATTCTAGAAGATATATTATCTTGCTGCAACAGGAAAAGATAATGAGGGTTGAACCTCGAGGAAAACTGCAAGCCGTGACTGACCTCATTCAGACCGACAGGCTTAAGTGAACAATCTTCTAACCATAGTGGAGCAGCCATACTCATAGACCATATCCAGGTCTGAACTAGAATTAAATAACATCTTGTAAATGTACTAAATTTTACACCTCACTTCTGGACTAAACAAGTGCCACTAGTGTCATCAAGACAGCATATGAATACTAGAACAAAACCTTAGTGCTCTGTGGTGCATATATCATCCAAAGTAAATAAATAAAATGTACACCGTAATAAATTAGTTTTAAGTAAGTGATAAAATACATTTGAATAACGCACATCTCAATCAGGTCTGGACAAATTTGGACCAACTCAAATCACTGATCCTGTAAACACATTAGACGTGTTTTAACTAGTGTCAGCTCTGCATTCCTCAAACTGCAGAATTAATTTTACTACATTTCTGTCGAATACACAACCTAGATTACTACTTCACCTGCCTTTCTTAGCCAAGGGTGTTTATATTCATCCTAGCACTGACAGCACTGAGGGAAATATGTTCTACTGTTTCCTTTTCGCTTTAACACTTGGATTAACTTTAAAAACCTAGCCACTCCCAGCAAAATCAATAGATAACCCTTAAATCCGGATCTTCTGTTCAATTTGGTTGTAGTAATAAACGTTCTAGAGAATTCATCAATCAACCACTCCCAGGCCATACTTGATTTACAAGTGTGTACAACACAGGCCACACAGAGGATAGGTTTTGTAAAAATAAGGTAGCACAATGATTACTTATCCAGACAAGAAAATATCGCATTATATCACAATGAACCATTTAAACTGCATCAAATGTCATGGAACAGCAGTAAATATGATTAAGAAAATGATAAATAAAAAAAAAGTAAATGATTTCAGTTGAAATGAGAGGTAGAGTAACCAAGGTAGATTCCAGCCCATGACAAAATAGGCTTTTGCTGCCAGAAACTCACTTTTTTGACTTTCATTAGACCATCAGAGATCCCGTGTTCTACCACTAAAGAGTTTAATGAGAATTAAAAAAGCAAACTGTGATTCACTGAAATCATATTTCTTAAATAGTTATCTTTGTTCATTTTTAATAACAAGCTATTAATTCATCAAACAAAGCCCCAACCCTAATGATTGAATAACATCTTATAGGATAATTTAATCATTAACTGTATTTTTTTATATGACAAACAAACTACAGGAACTTTTTCAAGTGGGTTTGCTTCTAGAGACCACCTTCTAATGTATCCGCTCAGTCCCACGGTACAACAGACTTCTTTGGAGCATTCAGAGCACTAATCTACCAGGCCACTGCTGACTGTTGATAGCAGATCATATTATGCAGATATGCTCTTGTATTTTCTAGCATGTGTATTTTATCTTAAAATACAAACCAATATATCACAATGGTTTGCTAAGGCTAAATAGATAGATAGATAAATAGACAGCACTTTATTGATCCTGTGGGAAGTTGCAACGTCACAGTAGCAAGGCAGACTTTCACAAGATCTGCATATATTATGCGGAGAAAATAACAGGGATACGTTAGAATACAATACATGGAATTTAGAGTACTTGTGCAGGTGATCTGAGACCCCTCACATTTTTTGTTTAGTTTCTGTAACACACTGATTGACGAATTCTCTAGAGCGCCTGCTTTGTTTATTACTACAACCAAATTGAACAGGAGATCCGGATTTAAGGGTTATCTATTTATTTGCTCCTGTGCCGTCACTACACATTAAGGGTAACCAGGTAACTCGGAATGAGGTCACATCCTTAGCAGATACAGAGAATACGTCAATAATAATCTATTGTCAAAAGATTCAGAGCTGAAACCAGGCGGACCTTTGCCCCAATCTATTTTAACTAAGATATAGAAAATGCTGCAAAACACACACACGTGCTTTGCTTGCACAGCTGATGAAGGACCTCTCTTCATTTTGAAATATTTCTACTGTCCTTCTTACTCATCTGGAATAATGTACAGATATATAATTATATATGCTCTCTCTCCATCCATATATATGTGTATATCTATGTATGTATGCGTGTGTAAATTCATGTATCAGCATGTTTCAAAGCCAAGAAAGAATTGCTTTAAACTTGTACGAACATGCTAGCAAATAGCAGGTAAAATACACAGTCAACAGTCAATAGCCATGTATTTATTTCAAAAGCTACAAAAAGTTCACGTGAATCATATCCAGCAAGGACACATTCTCAGCAAGGACAAACACTAACAACTGGCGCCCTAACTAAATAGTTAACCTAGCTAGCCAGCCGTCTGTTAACTTGGGTTGATTTTGACACACGAAATTGGCCAGCTAGCGAGCTAGGTGCCTATATAGCTAACGTAAGCTAGCCAAATGTTAGTTCAATCGAGCCAAGTTTTTTTCTGGCTGCAAAAAGCATACCATTAAAACAGCTAAAGTCAGCTAACTCTGCCTTGTCTGGCAAGAACAACAACACAATCTAGCAATCCATAAACAAGGACGTAAATATATGTTTTACGTTAAATAAAGTAGGTTAAGCCTATCTGTTAGCTAGCTATATAGCTACACAGCTAATGTTGCTT
This sequence comes from Sternarchorhynchus goeldii, assembly GCA_028565775.1. NCBI lineage: Eukaryota > Metazoa > Chordata > Actinopteri > Gymnotiformes > Apteronotidae > Sternarchorhynchus > Sternarchorhynchus goeldii. The sequence goes on from JAOXYF010000022.1 coordinate 2,420,090, forward strand.
CCAAACCTATAGAGAAATTAGGTAGCTAAAATAGCTGTTACCATAACAGTTAACAGCTCGTTAGCGATAATACCCATTTATACAGCTAGCTAGTTAATGCCATACAAACGCGTTGGTCATTAGCTAGCTGGTTAAGGGCATACACACTAGCTGGTCACTGGATAGCTAGTTAGCTAACTTTTTCATCTGCAGTTGTACGTACCTGATTTTCCTTGTGTTTACTGGCCGGTTTTAAGGTTCACAGGACGAAAGACGAGCGAGCACTAACTTTCGTCTTCTTGTGTAAATGCCAACTATTTCCAAATAGTGGTCTTCTAACCCGATATGTAACGATCGCATTGTCAGTGAATAGCTAGCTAGGTAACTAGTCTAGTTAAATTAACTAGGATAGCTACATTCCCATTAAAGTCCACATTTTAGTTCATTGTATGTTATTTGCCATAACAACGTAGCTACACTAGCCAGCTAGCTAGCCAATGTGCGTCGTCTTTTCAAACGTGAAAACTTTTATTACGCTTTAAATATTATGTAATCTCTTCTGCTCCTTGTAATACCCACATTTAATTATTGTTAAAGAGCGTTAACTAAGACCTCGCCAAAGTGCGGAAACAAACTTTTGTGGAAACCTTTGGAGAAAATCCACTACTTGATCTGCTTGCTGTCAGGATTGACAGCAAAACCACATTACGCGTCAAGCGTGGCGTGAGTGATACGTGCACAGAGTGGGAGTGAACAATAAAACTACATCAAGTAAAATGAACTGATTACTGATATTTAAATAGTTATTTTTGATAAGAATCCCACACTTGTATGTTTGAGAAAAGCAAACTGTTTTCAGGTAACCTACGTACGATCCCGAGAAACTCGGACGAGACTAGAAAACGGATTTGTTCTTTATATGCTGTAACTACAAAAGATAAACTGCTGATGGTTGTTCTAAATGTAACTCCTGTTTATGATGCTCGAAGCAATACCCTTTAGGATGAAGTCGTTTTATGCTATTAAATCGTAGTTTGGTCTAATGTGTTCGTTCTCAAAATGTATCTATATTTATCTATATTGTTTGTCTTTAAAAATGAATAATATCGATAGTCAGCAGATGGTGCCATAGCCTAGGAAATAATGCTTTAAAATAAATTTGTGCAAAAGTGGGTATAATGCAACATCAGCTACATTTCTAACACTGCATTGTACCGTCTTTTGTGTTAGGTTTTGGGATTAGGACTAGGTTTGTGTGTTGCAATGTTATGTTGTAATATTCTAGGGATTTTTTGCAATAAATACTGTGACTCTTGTAAAAACAAATAGTCATGTACTTAGCTAAACTCTTTCCAAATTGAGTTGAGATGATTATTATGGGGAAATTGTTGCACCAAAATAATCTTGCGGGAATACTCATGCCAAAACCTTCAAGTTCCTTTAAATTTTTTTTACAAAAACTCAAGCTTTACCATAAAAGGCCTTGGGGAAAGAGATATGGGTGTGTATTAGAAGAGTTTATACTCCTCCCTCAGGTTTTGTATATATATATATATATATATATAAAAATAATGGCTTTCTTGGTGGGGCGTGTGGGAAGGACACTTTCTGTTACTTTGTGGCTTGTATCATTCAGGCAGATATTCAATTGTTTGATTTTTTTCTGAATAGTCTGTGTTCTCTGAAGACAACACTCTTTTGTATTATTCAAGACAATTATTTTTTATAGTGTTATCCTGGGTAAGTTTCTGCTTTTTTTTTAATCAAAATTATACCAATGCTGTCTAAGTAGTTCCTATTAACCAGTGAGTTAGGTGGATGAATCTTATTTGCTTTGGTATAAACAAAGGACTTATCAGGAAGTCCTTAATTGCGTTAAAGTCAAATTGCGATTCTTAGGAGCCTGTGGTGCCATTTCTTAGTCTCATGCATGGCAAATTTACATTGTTGAAAGCCAATGCCTATGTGATGATAGTGATATGTCTGTGGAGATCATTATTACAGTGTTACTCAAATCTAACTTTTAAAACACAGGCTTGTGTTCAAGAATGAAATATGACTGCCTTCACACACACTTCATCTGTCCCTCATCTCAGTTTTGCAAATATGTTACAAGTTGATGCTGAGCTAAAACAAACACATGTTAACCTTTGAAGCTGTCAGTATTGTGACCAATCAATAATTCAGATTAAACAACTCATTTTAAACAGCAGATTCACTTCTTGCAAATGATAATACATAGTATAACATTTCATAATTATGCATGGGGAGTCCCTTTTTAAGTTTTTAAGATAAAAGGGTTCTAAAACATTCTAGAGTTAGTAAATATGTTGTCATAATATGACTGCACGAAGCTCTAAAAAAGGGGAAACCAGGATGCTGAGCACAGTGAAATCAGGCATTTACATTTACATTTGAGGCATTTCGCAAACGCTCTTAAGTCTAGAGTGACTTATAAAAAATGCTTTGTTGTTGACTTCCTTCATTGAATGCATCCTAGCCAGTAAGTAGGATACAGTTCAGACATTTGAAGTAGATCACTGTTAAAATACGAGAATTACACTAGTCCTAGTATAAGTTCTATTAAACAATGATAAATACAGCTACAAAGAATATCAAATAGGTGCTCGAATTTGAGTTACTCAGCATTGGTAAAAAAGATTAAAATTGCATTATTAATGGCTATTGACACAAATAGATGAGTCTTTAGTCTTTGTTTGAAGATTGCAAGGGTTCTGCTGTCCGGAGAGTCAGTGGAAGTTCATTCCACCATCTTGGAGCCAGGACAGAGAATAGCCTAGAAGATTGTCTGCCTTCGGACTTGAAGCACAGTGTTTCGAGCTAGATGGTAATACCAGTAGGTTCTCAAAATAAATGATGAGGTCATGGTGATAACTGGGAGTCCCTGGGATGTATAGATGCTCAGTTTTACTGGAATTAAACTTCAAGTGGTGGGCTGTCATCCATGAAGCAATGTCTGTTAGCATGCAGAAATGTGTCCTGAAACTTGATCAGAAGGAGGAAAGGAAAGAATCAGTTGGGTGTCCTCAGCATAGCAGTGATAGTAGAAGCCTTGAGAAGATATCACCAAGGGAGCGAGTATACAAAGAGAAGAGGAGAGGGCTAAGCACAGGGCCTTAGGGGATGCCAGTGGAGAGTCTACATGGATTGCATATGGATCCTTTCCATGACACCTAATAGAACCTACCTTCCAGGTAGGACTGGAACAATCTCCACGCAGAACCAGTAACGTCAAGGCTAGATAGAACGGAGAGGTAGCAGCTTTAATGACGATAATTTCACTTTACAACACATAAGAAAACCACCTCAAGACTCACGCGTAGGTTGACGAAGACCGACAACACAGAGTGACATACACACGTTTAAAAAACATTCACGATAGACGGTGAAACAAGTAACGACATCAAGACGAACATCGACGCATACAGTCGCACACACTCACATAACAGCCACGACACATGAACACACCTACCCACAGACACGCAAACAGACACGGGACAAGGGAGGAGGCGAGGGCAGCCAACGTGACGTGTGTTGACATGGCGCTTACAATAAGAGTTCACTGGCCTTACTGGGATGTGTAATACCTCAGTTACAGGAAGACTGAAGAAAAAACATTTGAGATTAAACATTTAAGATTAAATTCCTTGTATCTTCTAAAGTGAAAGAATGTACAGGGTGCAAAACAGATGTTTTGAACAATGACCAAAAGCATTAATCATTAATTGATAATAAATCAATAATAATCATAATCATTAATAGATACATTATATTGCCAAAAGTATTCGCTCACCCATCCAAATGACTGTGTACCAGTGCACAAAGCAAAGTCCATAAAGACATGGATGGCAGAGTCTGGTGTGGATGAACTTGACTGGCCTGCACAACCCGACCTCAACCCGATAGAACACCTTTGACCTCAACCCGATAGAACACCTTTGGGATGAATTAGAGTGGAGACTGAGAGCCAGGCCTTCTCGTCTAACATCAG
>JAOXYF010000022.1:2424171-2452742 GCA_028565775.1 Sternarchorhynchus goeldii
TCTAGCTGCAAAGGGTGGACCAACGTCATATTGAACCCTATGGATTAGGAATGGGATGTCACTTAAGCTCATATGTGGGTCAAGGAAGCTAAGCGAATAGTTTTGGCAATATAGTGTATGTCAAGATGTCCTCCTTTCAGTTAGTACTACTTCAATCTGACAGGAAAATTCTATGCAGCAATCAAACAAAATGGGAAGTAAAGCATACCAACATTTCTGCAAACTCTCCAAAAATCTGACAACATTGATGACTTTACAAAAAACAACTGCAAAAAAAAGCAATGTAGCAGTTATACATGATCTTAACTGCTCACTGCTCTGAAGTTTGTGACCGTTCATTACAAAACCCAATGCATAGGAAACATGATTTTGAGGTTATTAAATGAGCAAGTACAAGCAAGTAAACTAATGAAATAACTGATTATTGAATGCCACAATCCAATAGCACAACAAGCCTTTGGCTTATTTGATGCGTTTCTCCATGTGTATTTAGCAGCATTTTAAATATGGTCTTTCTGATAAGGATTTTGTCTTTAACAATATACTTTCTTCCAGGTTCTGGAATATCAGGGAAACTATATTTCCGCATGGTCACCCATCAAAGAAGACTAATAATGTTGTTTATGATAGCACTCCTTCTGCTTCACATTCAGCCAACAGGTCGGTATTGCTTAATTTATATACCACATCTTACAGTCTCTTACTTGAACGAAGGATTTTTGTGGTTAACAAAGTTGTTGTTTTTTTTTTCAGTTTCCAAGACAGTGCACTGCTATTCTAGTTTTTCTGTGGAAAATGGAACCTGCAGTGATTCTCTGGGTGAGGTGCCATTTGAAGATTGTTGCATGAACCCTAAATATGGCTTTCGGGAAAATGACAATGTATGCAAGTACTGTAGGTAAGTTTTAGTTTACTTTATCATTTGTGCTGACTATCCATGACTCAGTGGGTGACAAATATTTACAAATATTTGGGGGGGAGGTGCAGTTGGGGCATGTCCCCCAATAATTTCAGATCAAGGTATCATATGATATTTTAAGTTGGGTTGTGTAGTCAATGATTCTTCCCAAAAGTGGAAGCAAAATCTATGCAACTGAACATTTCTATAAACCTTTGGTCTAGAATAGGAATAAACATCAGCTGGGGAGTCCGTGTTACTAGCAAAAAAGTTTCATATTCATGCATACCAAAAGTAAAAAAGTGATACATTTTCAAACTGCCAAAAAAGATGGCAGTGGTATTGCTGCTTGTGACATATATATTCAATTGATCTATAATTTCGCACCAGGTATGCTGCATGGAGTGAGTGGTCCTCATGGAGTGCCTGCACAGTGACTTGTTTAGAAGGAGTGAGGCAGAGACAACGTGCTTGTTATGGGATTGGGAAGTGCGAAGACCCCTACAAAATAGGAAACCTACAGACTGAACCTTGTACAGAGCAGAGCTGCTGTCAAGGTAAGGAAATGAACACGGACAGGCCATGCAGGCCAGTAGCCTGGCCTTATAACAAAGGGCTACGTATTGCAGTTTGTGTTGTACTCTTGATTTATTGATTTATTTAACTTTTAGAAGATGGAGGCTGGTCAAAGTGGAGCGCATGGTCGCCATGCTCAACAACATGTGGCAGTGGAATCAAAAAAAGGACAAGGGAATGCACTGAACCACCACCCAAATGTGGTGGTTCCTGCCCTGGAAACAGTGAAGAAACTGAAGATTGTGATACAGAGATTATCTGCCCAAGTACATAAACATATTGCATAATATTTACTATTCACCATTACATTATTATTACAGTGTACCTGATATGTTTTGTAGATAATACTAACTTTATTTGTATAGCACTTTCCATATAATTTAAGCAAATCAACATATTCACTTAAAAGTAAAAAGAACAAAACAATAAAACAATAAAATAGAATAGAATAAAACAATAAAATTAAAATAAGATTGAATAGTAACATTTAGATAATAAACACCACTTACAACTACAAAAGTTACAAAGATGTCTACGTTAGTTTCAGTTAATCATCACATTAAGAGCATTGTGAACAGAATCTATAATTTATATACTCTTTGTAATTATGTTCCACCACTAGTTCATGGAGGGTGGTCGTCGTGGGGGAGCTGGGGTCCGTGTGCAGGGACTTGCCAAACAGAGGGCATTCTGGCCCCTGAACAACACCGCCAAAGGACTTGTACCAACCCTCCACCATCTTTTGTGCCACGTGGCAACAACTGCTCAGGTGCTTGGACAGAAAGACAGCACTGCAAGGGATTACCTTTGTGTCCAGGTAAGTTCACTAGAACAATATTCCAAGCATCCATTAGTTTTCGTACATAAATGGTTTGTTTTGAGTCTAGAGCATCATTTATTAAAAACATTTCCTTAGTGGATGGAAACTGGGGTGCTTGGTCAGTGGCTCAAGACTGCTCTGTGACGTGCGGAGTGGGCCGACAGATGCACAAACGAAAATGTGAAGATCCAGCACCAAAACATGGTGGCAGGAACTGTGAAGGAGATGACAAAAAAATTCTACTCTGCAGTATCCCTGTACACTGTCCAGGTGACAAAACATCTGTCAGGGTTCTACAGATCTCTACAAAAATTAGCATTTAGTGTTGGATGTAATGTAAAATATAATAAATTATTATGTTTCTAACTACAAAGTAATAGATTATCAGTATACTGAGTGTTCCCTTGATTAGGCTTGACTCTGTAGCTGGTACCTAACAGGCTGCAATATATTTTACAGTTCAACCACTCCTGGAGCAAGCACTGAACTCTTAAGTCAGTTGATCCAAAGATCTATATAGTATATTATATATTTCCATATTGTGTCAACCTTTATTGGCCTCTCATTTATCTTCTCATTATTTTTATTAATTACATTGTCATTAATATATTAGCTTGTAATATACAGCACCTATCGAGTATAAATGCACTGGGAAAGAATATTTATGCAAACTCTTATGAATGCAGATGAATTGGTACATATAAACAGCACTGCAAATGTCTTAGGCCATCATTCAATTAGTTTTTTAGCAATGGTATAATGACCATAATTTCTCAGTCTGTTTATTATTTATTAGAATACAACCAGAAAATATAGGAGATTTGTATGCAGTATTATAAAACAGTCTACAGTTGCATGTATTTAATGTGACCCCTGCTTACATTTGAACAATAGCAGGAACCTGAATCTCTTAAAGTATCTTAAAACCTGGTATAAAATAATATAATAATGTACCAGTAAACTGCACTATTTAAAAAAATATAAATAAATAAATAAATAAATATATATATAAAATAATACTATTATATAAAATAATACTGTTTCTCCCCCTTTCAGTGGATGGTCACTGGAGTGAGTGGAGTGAATGGACATCTTGTAAGTCACCCAACCAAAGAAAAATTACTTGCAGGAACAGATTGGGAAGACGAAGGAGAGACCGAGAGTGTATAGGCAGGGAATATGGAGGAAACTTCTGCCATGGAGAACCTGTGGAATTTAGCACCTGCTATGACATAATGAATTGTCAAAGTGAGTACCTTACTAAATATAGTACATTTACTATATGCAGCTTAAATGATTGTGTTTGTTCACTATATTCACTATATTCAAAACAGCTGACATTTTTATCTAAATTACAGCATTAATCCACTAACTACCGTTTTTTGTAACAATCCTTTTTTAACATACAATATAAGCCTTTCCATTCCTTCAGTTCAATTTTCAATTTTATTGAAGTAAAAGAAGTAGGCGTACCACGACACTTAATTACCTGAACGATTATGCCTGTGGAAATATTATGTGTACTTTGAGAATACACCACATTACAATGTTCCAGCCTGTTTTCTTGGTTGTGCCTTTGAGAACATATATTGAAGCATTCCTAGGTAGCTTTAAAATAGACTGACACTAGATCATATAAGTTAAGTGTAACAAGGCTGCTAATAAAATTATGTATTGCTTTCATGCTTTTTTAATGAATTGACTACTGTAAGTACATCATTTCATACCATTTACATTTACATTTACATTTATGGCATTTGGCAAACGCTCTTATCCAGAGCGACTTACAAAAAGTGCTTAGGGATACTTGGAATATCTAGGGTAACTCAGATAGACCCAAATTCATGTACTCTAAGCTGGAATACTACCAGAAAATAGTCTTATGATTCACAACATACTTCAATCCTTTCCTGTAACCATAATATACAGCCTAACTTGCAGCTAACTCCTGTAGCCTGAATATACAACTAAGTTACATAACACCTGAGGAAAGAAGACAATAAAACAGTAGCTAAAACTGAAGGATATATTCTATGTCAAGTGCTTGCAAAAGAGGTGGGTCTTCAGTTGGCATTTGAAGACAGCAAGTGACTCCGCTGTTCGGACACACAAGGGAAGGTCATTCCACCACCTTGGTGCCAGGACAGAGAAAAGTCTGGATGCATGTCTCCCATGTGTCCTGGACAATACACGGTCAAGGCGAGCCGTACTTGAAGCACGGAGGGCTTTAGACATTTTGTAATCATGCTTACTCATATTTCTTTTCAAATAGCGGGTCCTTCTGAACAGATACAGAAAGCCTATTGGTCAGAATGGAGTAAATGGAGTTACTGTGAGCCTAATTGTGGAGAAAATTCCAAACAGATGAGATGGAAGAAGTGTACCCCTGACCTCTCAAATTACAGGTAGGGCAAACATTTTTTAATTAAGTTCTCTATTTGTTGATTAATCACAATTATTCACATATTAGATTTTATAACCATAATTTGCATTTTTGGTGGATACAATCAATAAACATTCTATGTGTTCAAAAAGCATGAACATGTATTCACTTAATGCCTCCTCCTCCACCACAAGCAACTGTTTGTTTTCTTTCTGCAGTACACATGTTTTTTGCCTGTAGTGATATGTTGCCAGGCTTCCCTCAGATGGTGTGCGCTGTCTATCAGCAGCTACACCGCCTGGTGGTCGTTATGTTTCTCTTTATTTAAGGCTGTTTCGTTTCCATGATTGTGCCAGTCACTGATGTGGTGTTGGCGTTGTTTTCTTATAGTTATTAACCCTTTCATTAACCCTTTCGGCTGTTGACTCATTTTTGCTTCACTATTTTTTTTTAAGTTCTTTGCCTGTGATACTTAATCTATTTACCCATATTTCTTGCAACCAGTTATGGTCCCAGTTCCAAAACCAGCAATACGAACTTGAGAAATTCACTGTCAAATAATGAAAGTGGAATCATGCTCACTCTTTGTCTTACACTTATGTTTGCTTCCCCTTTCTCTCCCACAGTGATCAGAATATTGAACTTTTCCAAGGGACACCAAATATCACCTGTCCACATTCAAGAGACACAGAACAGACTAGATCATGTTTAAATGTTCCAAATTGCTAAGGTAATTTTCTCTTATGAAATGACTGCCATAGATTTAAAGCTTCATTTATAATGTTTTCTAATTATGTTGTCTGACAGCTTCGTCTACTGACGATCAATGAAGTAAAAGCAATGCTTGATTGTATTGTCCATGCCAAGTGCCCAAAATACATCAACCCCAAACAAATTTTATGTAACATAAATAAACAAATAAGTAATAAATTCAAATAGATTTTTCAAAATGTCTAATATCTAAGCTTATCTAAATATCTAAACTCGTGTCTAAACTTATGTCTAAGCTTAATGAACCTCCTGATAGAGGATTGATTATTCTTTTTATTATTAACACTTATTTTTCACAGAACAAGAAACAATACAAGCTCCTTGTATGAGAGATCAAATAAAAAGACAACTCTCTTCAATTTCAATAAAGTGAAATTAGTTAGCTGTCAAAACAGCTGTAATTCTCTACTTCATTCATATATGATACACACAATTAATTATTTCACAATGCACCATTTTCCCCATTTATCATTACAGTGGTCCAACTTCTGCAGCAACCTGAAGGACATTTTGTCCACAGGTAACCACATTGGTTCTATGAGCCAGTTTTGAATAGATGGACCTCCCAGGGACTTCCTTCTTCTTGTTTGTCCAGCCAGCATGATCTCCACCTGAATCCAGCAGGAGTCGTCTTTATTAATGCGTCCTAGTGAGCAGGCATTTCCCAAGACCTAGAAATTAGGTCAAAGATCAAACAGCATATCGGCCATTTTTGAGATATAATTGTGATCCCAGTGTGTGTAGTGGTGGGGTATACATAATTATTATACCTAGGACCTATAAAAATAGCTTTCAGACCCTTTGATTGTTAGCACAGTGGATTGGTGATTGCAGTGTTACAGTCTTGGGTTCAAGTCCTTAGCTGGATGGAGGTTAGGTAAACTTGCTTGTTTGGTGAAGGGTTCTGTCTGTGTTCCTAGTGATGAGTACCCTAATAAAATCTGCTCTGGTGGTACGTGGTGCTCTGTCCTGGGTGATGCTTTCTTTCTTCTTCTGTGCCTGATATAGTCCCCCTGGGAGCTGTAGATTCCAGTTGAGAATGTGCTGTTTTTGATTAGCTGATGATTCTTACTGGTGTGTGATTGGATGTTGTATGTGCATTGTAAAAATCTCCTTCATGCACTTGAGACGGCAAGCCTTACTGTAACAGCACATCTGAATATGCCATCCTGGAGAAGATGGACTAACTGTGCAATGCTACCAGTAGTGATGAGAACGTTAGCAAGACACAAAAATACAATATCGCAGAGAAGAATCAGTAAGCATAAGGAGGCAGTACTTGTTTGTGGCCACCACCTGCAAAATCATTCCCTTTTTAGAGATTGCCTTGCTTGTTGCCTTTCCAGTGCACCTGTTGTCCACTTTCATTTGCACCAAAGCAGGTAAAATTGATTATTGTTTATGCTGACCGAACAAATTCATATTTCTGAAGTTCAATCTACTTGGAGTTGTACTGTGGTGATTAAATACTCCCTTTTTAGTATCGAGTCGATTTACAGACTAGGTCATCACATTACGTGCTTACGTAAGCTGAAATAGCTCAGTTGGGAGAGCGTTAGACTGAAGATCTAAAGGTCCCTGGTTCGATCCCGGGTTTCGGCATTTTATAACCGTTTAACGTTAATAATTTTGTGTACAACTACATTTGGTGATGTAAATGTGTATTTGCAACACTTCAGACTCCCTTGAACTAACCAGAAATTAGCTAGCTAGTAACGGTAACAGGTACAAGTACAAAACCACAAGCTTTGTAGCTCGAGCTAGTTTGCCGTGTTTCGCAAAATTATTTTTACAAATTAAATTTAAATTGAACGTTAGAGCGAGGATGACATATGACATTCTTTCTCATACAAAACAATTATAAATTACCAGGTGTTCATTTTACAAATCAGAGTTCATGTAGGTAAACTCAGAAATCAAAGTTTATCGGTTTCCGTAGTGTAGTGGTTATCACGTTCGCCTCACACGCGAAAGGTCCCCGGTTCGAAACCGGGCGGAAACACTTTTCCTTCAGTACTGTTGGAGGTTTACGTTTTTTAAACAATAATTCGATCATTTTTACTATACTGTGTTTGTCCTTTTTCGTTAACATACTATCATGTAGTTGATATATCTATTATACTGTAAATGTATATGACAACACTGGCTATTTCTTTAAATTAGACAGAAAGAAAAATAAAATCGTCAATTAGCTACTTATGTTCATTACTGGGAGCTTGTTAGCAAAGAGTAGTTAACGTTACTTACACTTCTTCTCCATAACAACACAAAGCAAATTAAAACCATGGAGAGTTTAGACACACTGCCGTATCTGTATTTGAGCTTGTACTGGAGGGTACTGCTGTTCCCAAACAAAACTAGTTTTAACAGACATTTTGTCAAATTACAATCGTTTTCACTTAAGTAACGGACAAGCTAGCATTAGCACCCCAAACTTCTAATAACATACAGCAGTTATGTGTAATAAAATTCTTAAAGTGTCATCTTAGCACTTGTTTGTTTGTTTAATATGAAAAACAGACTCAGATGCATTATTCCTCTATCAATAAATACATTCAAAATGCTGTTTGATGACATTTTTCTACGCGATAAAGTTATGGCATGTTGCCAGTTTTCATCAAACATTAGCAGACAAAGTTACTTGAATAACAAAGGCTTAAATAAAGTACACGTTAAATGTACTACAATAATATCATAGATTTTATTATTTAGCTACTCTGCATTTGTTTCAATTTACAAGCACGGTTGCTTGTATGAACCCTGCCACCCATTGTCACCCAAAGGAGGACATGCTCCACTTTAGAGTCTGGTCCTCTAGTGTCTGCTCTTAAAATCACTATAAAAATCAGATCGAATATAATTTAATACATTTTGCACACCAAACGTTTTGCTTTAGGTTATCGTGAGATTATGAGGTGGTATGTGATTGGCAAGGCAGGAATCAGTAATACATCCATTCATTACAGAAAAATTTATTTTGTATTGTAATTTAACATTTGCTTGCTTAATTTTTACTTTTCCATCTTGGATAACATTAGGAACAGTGTAATAAAAGACATCAGTCTGAAACAAACTTATTGTATAAATATGGGTATTGCTAGCATTCACTCCAGCAAATCTCTTAATGTGAATAATTTAACCTTCAAAGAGTTCTATATACAAAGAACAATGATAATAAACAAACAAACAAATAAACAAACAAAAAAGAAAAGACAACCATACATTGTTTTAAAGAACATACAAGGCCCAGAATGTTTACAGTCTTTAAGGAAAATTCCTTTGATCCATGTGCAGGACTTATAAAGGACTTTAGCACTTCTAAGAGAAAAGGAAAGAAAACATTTGCTGTTACAATGTGAAAAAGTTCAATATGAGAAATGAGCTATGAACTGAACATTTTGTGTAAGAAATGTGTTGAATGGCATTAATATACACAATAAACAAAGGTTAATCAGAAACTCACATTATGAGTGTGGTCCCAACATTTTTAAAACATGCTTGTAATGGGGGAAACAATTGGTAGAAGAGATTATTTTAAGGTCAAAAATAATACAATAAAAAAGAGACAGAGACACTTCACAAGAGCTAGTGGGCAAAATTGGTTAAACAACATTTTCAAATAATAATACTATTTATTTGTACATTCAGGGCAGCAGTTCTAAGTGACTACAATGATGGTGTTCTTTTCAATAGTGTCATTTTCCAGTGCTTTTACTGAATAGATGTGCAACCACAGACAAATGCTTCAGATGTGGTCAGTTCAGCTGAAAAAACTGTCAATGATTCAGTATCTTCCATGTGTGCAAAAAATTAAATATGATCAATTACAAATTCAGCTTGTGAGAACTTCAGAGTACTGCTCACTGAAAACGTAAAAGCAAAACTGGAGATAAAAATAATGCTGGCTTATGTCAGAGACAAGATTATTTGCACTCTTGTAAACAGCAAATACATGGACCCCCAGTCCTATGGTTTAGGACAGAGACTAGGCAAAACAAATACATGGTGTACATACACTCTGCTTACACACTTTGAGTGACGCAGGTTAATTTACTTTTAATTCAGAGCTAAACACACTGATTGTGGCCTTGAATAAACACTAAAGGAGGCAAAAGTGTAACAGGCAAATAGTCTCCAGAGATTTAGACTGCCCAGAGATTCAGAGTCTACAGAGATTCAGACTGCCCAGATAGCAGCTCTTTTTTGTCAGTCCAGCATTGTTCTTGCTGTTAATAGTTCCTCCAGCTGGTCAAGTTCCTGTTGTTTTCTTTTGTAAGTCTTTATTTACATCAATATTTTGTAAGTCTCTATTTACAACTCAGTAAGATGTAAACTGACCATGCCCTCTAAAAGGACAAAATATAAAGTGCAAAATAAACAAAATTGCATACAATGAACGGCACATATGAGTAGCCAAAAAAACCCCAAAAAAACCAACATTGACAGATATAGAAAAACATGCTGTGCAGAAAACCTTAAAACAATAGAGAAAAGGTTCTTGCTCGGCTTTGGTTTACCACAAACAGAACTGATAATGCATATGAAGAACACAAATGTAGCTTTCCTTCATTTTTACTTCTGACTGCTCAAATGATAGAAATGGCTGTTGGAGATGTGGTTGAAATGATTCATGAGGATGAGGGAGAAATGGCAGTGGGGGTCACAGGGGAGGGGATTGTGGACACCAGATTATAAGTAGAGTTTGGAGAGGTGGCCACATTGGGCTGCAGGTTTGAAAAGGTGGATCTGGGGGGAGTGTGCGGCGAAGCCACAGCTGTGGTGGGGGAGTCCAAGCTGACCTCGTCCCCTTCTTCAGAGTCCCACACCTCGCTTTGCAGGTAGTCAGCAAACAGAGCCTTTGCTCGCTGTAGGATACGGCTGAGGTTGTGTCTGCGGACCAGGCGATCGAAATGCATGGCCAACTCATTGTAGTCCAAGCTGTTCTTAATGATATGGTCACGATGTTCCAGCAGAATGGAGAGGCACAGGAACAACATAAAGGGATTTCCCTTTCCAAACTCTTGAGGAGGAGGAAGGGAGCAGGGTTTAATGCTGCTGCCCTCAGATTTGGATGTGCTTGGAGAGTTCATACCAGTACCTGAAGGTTTGCATGGTGATGGAAGGTTGCTAGAGAATGGTTTAGGCAGAGATGGGGATTTGCCAAATGATAAAACGGGGGAAGAGAGCAGGGAGCGATTGTAGCCCAGTGATGGTGAGGAAACTGCTGGCTTCCCTGTGGGGGTTGATGGAGAGTGCGCTCCACTTCCATTTGACCCAGTGGTCGAGGAGGCCAATCTACCTAATGCTTTATCAGGAGACACAGTGCTTCCCCCTATAAATGAAGAGGAGGAGGCAGATTTTGATGTTGGAACATCAGGGGTAGCTGTTCGCCAACTGGACATTGAAGGCGATGTGACAGAAGACTGAGAGGAACCATTTTTCCAATTTGATACACATGGAGGGAGAGGGGAGGCAGTCTGTCCATTTGGACAGCTTCTCTCTTCAGTCTCAGGAGATGAAATTTTGTCATTACTGCTTATCAATGGCTGCCTCTCTCCAGGATCATCCTCACTGTCCTCTGTGGATTGACGGACTGCGAGAGGTAAAATTGAATGTGTGGACTGAAAATCGACTGGAGATAACAAGAGATCACTAGGATCATTTTCATTCATTTCAAAGCTGTCTTCATTTCGTGCACTGTAGTACTTAAACTCTCCAAAACTGGACTGCTTCTCAAAAGGAGGTGCAGGCACAGGGACATCTCTCTTCATGCCAGAATCCACACCAGACTCCCCTTCGCCTTCCCTCCTATAGCCCTTTTCTTCTTTCCTTTCCACATCTAAGCTAAGATCACGGCTACCGTCCGCCTCCTCTCGAGATGGCCTCAGCATGTGTCGTCTCCGCTGGCTCTCTGTTTGCGCTTTATCTACATCATTGTTCTGGCAGCCACAATCAAGGCTCAAGGGCTTCTCTGCTTCAAGTGGCGGCCCAAGAAGTTCGACTTCTGTCTCGGGTGGGTCTGGAGGCAGAGAGCTCCAGGTCACCTCCAGCATCCTCAAGGCATCATCGAAGGCGAACTCCCTCTTCAGCTCCAGAAGCAGCCAGCGGTAGCAAAAGAAAAGATCATCTGCGCCTTTCGATACCAGGTAGGCATAAAACTCAGGGTCTGAGTATTGCAAGAGCAACTTCAGGTGCTGAAATTTGACAGACATAAGCTGCCCATCAGGGCGAAAGTTTCCTTCAAGGCGCTTCATAATGCCACAGAAGCAGATGAAAGCATGTGCTTCATTGTCCATTACAGCAAGGATTGGAGAGGCAATATCACTCATGCCTTGACAATAAGACACCTGAAAGAATAGAAAAAGAGACAGAAGCGCTGAAAACTGTAGATCAGTTGTAAACCTCAGGGAAATATTAGATAAATATTAGATAGTTTTCTCTAAAAGAAAAGATTTGCTATAAAAAAAAAATACAAGTACACATTTTTTGCAAAACTATCATTAACACCAAATGTATTAAAACATCCAAACATGCTTGGTATTAAATATTTCCTGTTTTAGTTTTGCACCAGAGCTATAAAGGTAATGATGAATTCAAGCACTAGAAGCTACTTACTTCTATTTACATTATTTAATCATTGGTACAGAATATCAAGGAAAATAAGCACCCTGGGTTATCAAAGACTGCTTCACAATAATATTACAATGTTCAGTTCTCGGGTGTAATTTTGACAGTCATACATCATCATAAACCACATTATCAGATCTTTGTGATAATACCCGAGTACTGAAAGCAGTATGAAATTCAAGCGTGTGAAATTCTGAAATAGTATACAATATTATCTGAAATGTGTTACCTTGATTAACTTTATACATGGTGTCTGAAACTAAAATGTTACCAAATGTTACCAGATAGTAGATAATCTTAGTCTTAGATAACTAACCACATTTGTGGTAAATGGAAAAGGATATACATTTAATTTCTGACTAAACTATTGCTTTATATACGGCTGCATGTATACTGTGGCAGATGTTTTAGTAATAACTATATGACCGTAATAACAGCTAGCTTTCACCCAGATGTTAGAGTGAAGAAATGGGTAATCCATTTCAGAACTTTACTCTTAAGAAATATTAAACAAGTAATCAATCTTTTTTTATTTTTTTATTTTACAGTGAGTCACCCAAGAAAACTGTGTTTATAATTAGGTCATGGTTCTCGATTGAATTGCTTAAACAAACAGACAAACAAGGATGCACCATTGTAATTTCTTCTAAGATGCTTCTTTTGATGTTCTGTTAGTTTCAGTTATGATAAGGATGGAACTTTGGACTTCCAATTCTGTAAATGGACAGACATGGGTCTCGATTGTGTCTCCATCAATTTAAAGTCCTTATTTTTCACTGTTGGCAGGGAAAAATGCCTTTCATGATGCAAAATCAACCTGTTTCTCTTTATTTTATATCAGTTCCTCCTCACTGTAACATTTATCTGTTTGAATGTTTTATTGTAGAAGTCTTTGTTTGTGTGTTATATAATGTTCTGCATGCAAATAAACATTTACTTCTGAAATAAAAATCTTAAGACTTTTGCTCAGCATTGTATAGTCCAAATCATAATTTAAAAGAATTTGTTTTCCCCTCATCTCCATCCCAATTTATGCATTATGACTTTACAATCTTTGAATACATTTCTGCACAATATCAATAAATCACTATTTCAGTCACTGTCTGCTAGATAACTGGTTGTCTACAAACACAAATTATCTACCTATAATTTGCAGAATGTGCAGTTATTCCAAGGAAACTAAAGCCAAATAAAAAATAACTGACATTGCCACTTAGGTAAACATAGGTAAAGAAAGCACACCTGTGGATGTGTGATAGCAAAGGTGGTAAGAAGGTCAGTCAGGGCAGTAAGGTGGGGGCTGTCTTCAGAGCCAGCATAATAAGGATGGGCTCGGTCTGTTCGCAGGACGTCCTTCAGCACGTTGCCCCTGATGAACTCTAGATCCTCTGGGCTGACCCGAGCTGACCACTCACTCTTCAGCTGGTCATATTCTCTCGTCTTTCTCTTCATGTAGTCCATCCTCTCCTGCCCTGTGAGACCATCTGGGTACACGTTTAATAGGTACCGCCACACTACCTATCATTGGATGAAAAATGCGATGGGATCAAAAGATACAGTGCCAAATGCTAAGTAGAAGTAGTAATTTTGTTTCCCATTTATTACAATGATTTTATTATTATTATTAGTAGTAGTAGTATTATTAATAATAATTTTAATGTATCCCTTTCTGTCAGGCTTTTATGGATGCTGTTAAAATAATAAACAGCTACTTATACAATCTTTAGATTTATGTCACCTGATTATAACATTAGCTGCTAACGTCTTTGATACACAAATTCATTCCATGTCTAACTCACCTTGCGCAAGGAGGGCTCAACCCCACCATGATAGATACGTAGTCGCAGCTCCTCTGGACGAGTCAGCTGACCCTGGCTATTCAGATAGCTGTGAAACTCTGCATCACTCAGTGGAGGCTTGAATGGCTTAACCTCCTCGCCATAGGACCAGCTGAACGCCTGTTGCACCCTAGACAAAGTCCGACCCATCTGAACACGAGAGAGTAGAGAAAGAGAGGCAAACGTTTACAGCTGCTTTATGTAGGTAATGCTGCAGTTCACTGAAATTAAAGAAGGCAACATGCTGTTTCCCAAAACAAGTGTAACAATCCTCCAACATCATACACTGTGCCTGGTGATTTAAATCTTCACAGCATGCTAGGAAACTGTCTTCAGTTACAGTATGATAGCGTGAGGAGATGAGGAACCTGACTGAATGCAGCAGAGACTGGCTGGTAAAACAGCTGGCTAACAGGGTGAAGAACATCATCAGTAACCTGGGACAGCAGTGACTGGGTGAAGGGAAGAGCAGAGGATGCCAGTGACCTCTTCTCCCCTTGTAGTTGATCAGAACCAATCACGTCTTTTGGACTAATAATGTCCCAGCCCTCAAGCAGTGGACCTGGGGAAAGTGCACAGAATTAACTGCTGAAACTGAATGACAGTTACAGTCACTGGTGATCTTTGCAAATTGGTGGTTTTAAGGCATAAAGAGAAAAGGGCTAAAAGTGCCGTTATAATAAACGTTAAAGTTAAAAAACTACATACACTAAGCATCGAAGGTTAATTAACCAAACATCCAAGTATCCTCACTTCAGACTATCTCTCTTAAACAGAACTATCCAATAAAGATTCCTTTTTTATCTGCAAGGTTTGTGTTTTGTCAAAGAGTTGCTCAATTATCAGAGTTTCACAATTGCATTGTCAACAATAGACCATGTCTAGGTTCAGTTACCATTTTTTCACCTGTGTGGAGCAACAAATTGACTCACTGTCTTCAGAAGGTTTGATGTCCATCTTAAGCTGAAGATAGGGCTTAGCTGCATTGACAAATGCTGCATCTAAATCACAGTCTGTCAGGAGGGAGAGGTAGTCCTCCACACCTGCACGGTCACGGAACAGGTAACTAATACCAAAATTGCGCCGTCTGCAAAACAGAAATATAGCCATCGTTTTTGCATCTTTGAAAAAGGAAACAGCATGCATCAAAGTTATTATCGGCAGTAATTAAGTAGAGGTCTAAAAATCTTATAAATATCTTAATTTACAGTTAATACAGATACACATTTGACAAATATACACATTCTAAATTTGATTCTTAATTTTTTCCCTCAACCTGTTTGCCTAATTTTGTAAAGTGTAACAAAGTCTACACACTACAAATGTGCAAAGCTCACTAAAAATGTTCAAAGCAAATCATTAACTTCACCCATTTATATTAGTCTTACATAACCTTGCTCTTAAAACATCACTAAGTTACTCAAAAGATTACACTCATAGGTAGATACTGATTCGAATCTGTGGTCAATACCTCCACAGTTATGTACACACTCACCCATTGAGCTCAAAAGCTCGTATTAGGATGTGCTGCAACACTTCCAGGGATGTTATTTGTGGATCGACTGCAAAGGAGCGAAACTCCACAGGCAGCATTCCCTCAAACTTCTTTGTGAATAGAGACAAAAAGAGGACTGAGCCTGAATTGTATACCCACACATTCTACTTGTATGATACCACAGGGCCCAGAGCAACTCACAGTGTAGCAAATATACAAAGATCAACACTAACAACTGAATAATCATCAGTGCCGTAAAAATTAGTAGCAAAGGCATTTAAACTTATATATGACCGACACGATAGACAGTTCCAGCTTTGGCAGAGACACTGAAATTAATTCACCTCTATCTTACTCTGCTCGCAAACAGGCAGATATATGATGAGAGCTGCAGTACAAATACAAACAACAACAACAAAGCTCTGAGCAGTCGATATTACGCTGATATGTGTTCCAGTGTCTTGTTTAGAAGCTTGACTATCTCCCCAGTCGACTATTTCAATTATTTCATTAATAAGATTCCCCTTAGAGATGCGACTTCAGAAATAATTTGATTAGCTCATCTGTTCCGCTACACAAATTTCTGGTAAAGCAACCAGTGGCACTGAATGACCTCATTTTAGAGGCTTTGTTTTCATTTATAATGAGCTAGCGAGCTAGCTAAGAGAAAAATGTGTAAAAACTGGTTTCAAGAGGTAGGCTAAGAGGTAGGCGCCAACGTGACAGAAAAGGATCTTAATGGTGTAATATTTCAAAATAACATCGTACTGACAAGTTTAAATAACAAACAGCTGTGATCAAGTCAATGTCCAACATGTTAAATAAAATCCTGACAGTTATCAGTTATCAGGAAACAGATAGCTAGCTAGGATAGCAACAGAGAATCTCAAATGTAGCTAGCTAGCTAGGTTTGAAATTACATTTATCTAGATAGATAACTAATTAGTTTTCTCAGATCTGATAGCTACCAAGGTCCTTGCGAAAACAGGGTGACAACATGTCATACATTTACGGAATGTGTAGCAAGCAAAACAGCTTCACTTGTTTTTAGACAAACTTATGTGGACATGTAGCTAGACAGAAAGCGTTAGGTTATTGTTCGGCATCTGCGAGCCTGCGCTAGCTAGGTTATGTGTCCGCTTGGTGATTCCAGGCTACTTAGCTTTCACTGGTTATCCATAATTTCTCACCTTGACTTTGACACGAACTACCCCCCTCTCCTCCTCGACCGACATGGTAGGTAATCCACTTTGAAATTCTTGTTCAGGGATTTTCTGCCTTCATCAATGTATTAAGATAAAAATGTAACTAAACAACCTTATTAACAGTACCCATTTCTTCTCTCTAGCTAAGGCTTGACTCAATCGGCGAAAATACTGGAAAAAAAAACCGAAGCAAAATGACCAGTTTCCCGTTAGTAGGCTTCAAAATAAAAGATGGTGCAACAAAACAAGGGGCAGATAATCTTAATATTTATTATTAAATATTCGAAAAAAACATTTATGACTGAAAATAAAACTAGAAAAGTAAAATAAATTAATTGAACTTGTGACAGGAACGCGAGTCATATTTACCGTGTAGACTTTTATTCAAAATACCGAGTTGATATTACATTACTGGACGTTTGCTCTCTCCATGACAGCTTTTGGCGTCAAGCAGGAGTCAGAGGAGCTCGAGGTGCTAGCAGTACATCGCTTATGGTAACAGGATATGACATAATGTACATTACATCATTTGATCTTTAATCATAAAATGAAAAAGTGTCCCAAAAATGATTAGACTATAATAGAAATATGTTGTTTCAAAGCAGTTATTTTCGTTGTGTTGGAAAAACAGCTTGGAGAGATGAAATCAATTACTCATAGTTGCATTTTTTCTTGAAACAAAAATGATCAAGGGATTTTTTATAAACAACTAAATTATTTTCAATCGTTGCTAATTATCAATATTTAGCTTAAATATAACTTGCTAAATTACAGGTTCGTCTGTAAATATTCATTTAAGAATTCGGGGCCCAGAATTTGCTGCACTATAAATGCACCATATTTCTGGATAATTTCCGAAACGTAAAATATAACTAAAATCTCCAAAAAACCAAAAAACCCCAAATCTACCCAGAAAACAAAGAGAGGAAAAACATTCAATCCTTTGCTTTGCCGTGACCCGGATTCGAACCGGGGTTGCTGCGGCCACAACGCAGAGTACTAACCACTATACGATCACGGCGAGCTACCGGACAGCTGTACAACACCGCTGTGAGTATACCACTAGTTGGTATGGATTCTAAGCTCATTCTAACTTCTTACTTTTTATATACATTAACTTTCATTATGAATCACATTGCTATGCTACTTAGCTGGGACCTTTTCCAGTAAAAGACTGGGCGAAAATTAAAAGATGACAGATTTGATGTTTTATTTGTTTTTATTTAATATAGCTTTTGCTGGAATTATCAAAATGCTAACAAAACACACAGCACATCACGTTCGACTTTCGATTAAGAAAAACCTTTCATTAGGCTTGTTCGTGTTTATTAATGTGGTAGCATATGGAGTTTCATCCATTCGCCCCTTGCGTTTTGTTTACAAATTGTCCACATCTTTCAGCCTAACTAACTTCACATTAACTCATGCCGTTTTATAAAAGACAAATGTATTACAGATGTACCTGGCAAAAACGAATAAAACAGGTATCTAAATCAAGAGTCAAGCTCCGTGTTAGCTAACTAAAGCACAACGCAACGTCCTTGCAAGCAAAACGCAGCCTTCTTCCCACAAGCTTCATCAGCCACCTGTAAAAGGTTTGTAAATACTGAATATGCAACGTAACAGAAGTTCCAGCAGATGGTGCAGTTATGTTCAGCACACTAAGGCCCCCATTACCTTTTCCAGTTATCCTCCATTTCCAACTAAAGCCATTCTAACAGTGGCTGATCACAGAAATAATTTCCATGTGTTCAATTTCTTGCTTGCAAGTTATGTAACCCTGATTCTTTCGACACTCGAACGCCCAAGAGCCTTGCTTTGTCTGTAACTTAGTTCGAATTTGTGCGGTATTCGACAGCGTTTAAAGTGGCAGTTTTTTTTAGCGTATGTGGGCCATATCCTCCAGGAAAGGCGTTTTCATGCAGCCTGTACACAGCTGGTCCATCCACAGCGGTGCCTCGTGCTGCAGGGGCGTGCGCCGTGGGTAGAAGGTGTAGGAGAGGTCGTAGTTCAGCAGGCAACTGATGGAGGCCATGTAGAGGTCGGAAAAGCGGCAAAGGCGTCTGGAGAAGTATGTAGGATTGTGGCAAGTACGGAAGATACTGCCGAACTGGGGGTTAAACAGGTTCTTGGTGATAGCCCTGTGCAAATGGAAAAACGAATGTAGTCACTTGTTTGCTCATACAAAGCTTTGTTTGCTTAGGTGAAGCTTGATTTATTTAAAGCCAGCAGAAAAAACAGTTTTCTGCAATGAAAAATGTTGTATATAAAACAATTTTTTTTAAAACTAAATTTACAAAATAATAGAAGAGAACTAAGTGCTCAAACTGCAGGTTTGACCACACTTCTTTTAAAACTGTACCTCAATATGCATTAAGGAACTGCCTTTTGGAAGACATTTACTATAAATAACCAATGTGGAAAAAGTGTACTAGTCTACATGCGTCAACCTGCCACTGGCTTCAATGTATTTGTCACACTAGTATCAACAGCATTTCAACAAATGGAAGGCAGTCCATGCAGGATTCAAAAAGTTCTTGAGACAATTTAGACTCTTGGGCAATTCCTAAAAAGTTGCTGTGGCATGAAATGTAGAATGTTTCATGCAACACATCTTAATAAAGAAATCAAGACTTCCTTAGAGACTGAACATAGACTACAGATTTAGAAGTCAGTGTTAGCTTGTTTTTTCCTCATCAGTGTTTAAAAAACCATTAAAGCTAGAAGTTTTAACAAGAAGTCTAGTTAAAGTAAATGTGACTTAAAAGTGAAAAATATATCCCTGAATAACAAAGAGGAATAGTCTTTTGTTTTTCATTTCGCATTAGATGGGATCATCCTTTTGAGATACACACTGGGTCACACTCAAATGCTCATCATAAATGGAGAAATGGCTCAATCCATGTATAACAGCATTCCAAAAAGACCTGTGGCTATAAAAAAAGGTGTCTCCAACTCCTTATGAGCCTATACCATCAGCTCTTTACCATAAGGAGAAAGGTTTATCATAATCTCAGCCATTCTAATTAGAGACCGTTGCACTGTTGTCTTAACAACCTGCTCATAGAGTGGAACTCTGATGAGTATACTCTGATTGCTACTGTTTGTGGAGAGGAAGTCAGAAGAAAAACCTGGTTTCATTATTACGAAACTTCATAATACTACAGTTAAACTCGTTTCTGCTGCTTATTTCACTCACCGGAGCTCTTCTCTCTCTTTCAGCCAGTCCTGGAGCACTTTCTTGGACTCGGTATCTCGGTACATCTGAAACAGATTCACAAAGTTTTAAAGAACTCTCAGCAATATACTTCTGGTTATGTGAGAAGCCAACACTGCCATGGTAATGTGAAACATGTGACTTTAAAACAGCTGCAAAAACACACAGAGCTGCTGACCAAGATCAATCAGGAGCTCAATCAGGACTGTATGTCCCTGCACTGTAAAGGCACAAAGCCATGAACTTATTTCAAGCCACCACAAATGCAGCTGATAAAAATCCGCAAACCAAAACGCAACATGTTGCTGTATTATTGCTTCAGAGTAAAATTGCGTTTAACAGAAACACACTAGATAAAATAAAATCCCTTTAACAGAAACATACTGGCCCATTTTCTTACACAACTGAACTTGGGTTTTGCTGGACATGGAAGGTGCTTTGAGTTATGTGCCACATGTACCTGCATGCGCTCCAGAAGACCAGTGAGAGCCTGGAGCCAGGTGAGGCTCTGAGCGTACTGCTCCGTATTCACCACCTTTGTCTCCACCTCTAACTCAGGCACGATTGCACCCGTCCTCCACCCATGGCGCAACATCAGGTCCTATGCATCAGAATTCAAAATAATTATGAATGTATATGTAAACAGCTTTAATCAAGTTAATCCTTAAAACATTTGACAACACTTTACACAAAAAGTGTAAAGGGGGAAAAAAAACCCATTTAGATGCAGAATAAAACTGTCAATAAGGGCCCTGCATACATGATGACATAGCAAAATAGAGAACAAATATTAGAAGTACTCACTGCCAAGTCACTGTATAAATGGTCCCCAAAATAGAGCACCTTGGAACCCCGCCAGCCTGTTAGCTTCAGAAAATCAACGAGATTCCCCTAAAATAAGATGTAAGTAAAACAACTGTGTAAGTGCACTCTGGACTGCTAATGATGGGGATTGTGCAGTGTTTGACAAAAGATTATTCATGGCTGCAGTCAATTAGGATTTGGAGCTAGGGTGGTAACTAGCCTACCAGACCGCCCTTCTGAGGACATAGCAACAAACTGTTCAATGGCCGTGACCAATCAAACCCATAAAAGCTTGCTGTTCAAAGAATACTGTGGGTTGTTTTCTGGTGTGCTTGGTACCCCCAACCCAGAAAGGAATTTAGAACTCTCTACAAGGAGTTTAAAGGAGATGTGACAAATGAGGCAGTAGCTGTAAAAACATTTACAAAAGCCATGCAACATGCCTTTGATTAATAAGGGCTAACACCCTTGGAAGCTGAAGAAAATTCATTCTCTCAGCTGAGTAATTATTGGGTAAAGTAACCATCAAGATATGGCCACTCACAGCAACAAAGCCAAATGTCTCCATGGGGAGCATAGAGAAGCTATTCTCAATGGAAAAAAACACCAAAAGGAATCAAGAGGCAACATTGTGAAATTACCCACCCCCTACCCCCACTGAATTTAGTCAGTTTGTGCACAATGAACTCTGAGCTGAAACTGAGTGTTTGAATAATCTCTGCAATGAAGAATTTGAGTCAGGGAAATTGATCCTGTATGAACTGCATACTGGCCAATGTTGCAAATAAACTATACAGCTCAGATTTATTTCCTGAATAAATAGATTTCACAAGCAAGTCTCAATTATGTTCAACTACTGTGTCTCACCAAAACGACCTACAAGTCAAGGTAATGAGGCTTCAAGACTCATTACTAAGAGACTGGGCATGAACAGTCCCAGATTTTGACTACACTCATAGGTGACTAAGCTAAATGATGCATGGAGGTTTGTGCAAAATCGTCACTATAGTATAAGGTGAAGATGGTGATGACCAATATCTTCAGTAAACAACTGCTGCCTATTTTCCTTAAAAGAACTTCAAACGTGTTGCAACAAAACACTTAGACAGAACAATTACCTGTTTGTAAATCTGCCCTTTGTCCAAACTCATTATCTTGTCCCACTGGAGGTCACCATTACTGTCCAAACGCCTAAAAGGCCTTACAGATGTCAAGAACAAACAATTAGGGACTTTACAAAAAAACATGTGAACAATGCCTCTTCACTGACCAACAGACTTCATTCATCAGCTCTCTTGTTACAGAACATATGGTAACCATGTTTTGTGGAAATGAGATTTGGAAAAGGGGTGGGTGGGGTTAGGGGGAGCTCGTGTTATGAGGGACTTACTTCACACAGTCGTTAAAAAAATGTGGTTTGTCGGCTTGAACAATGACGACATCAAAGAAGTCCCTCCAGTCTTTTCCTACCATGTACTTCATGCCTTTGTCCCTGCAAAGAGTAAGGAACGACAAACACAGCATTCACACACCGGAAATGGCACCAGCGTCACACCCGTGCCCTTGGCTACTGCTTAAAGAAGTTCTAACTCGTTTGCACACAGCTTCACACTCAAAGCTGTCTGAAAGAAGACTGTCCCCGATTCATAGGAAACTCACACAAAGCTGAAGGGGCTGTTGGTAATAAGGAAGAGTTTCTTCCCACAGCTGGCCAGTCGATGCAACACAGCATACGTCTCATCTCCTCTCAGGATATACTTCTCTGGAGAAAGAAAAGGAGGGGTAGTTTGTCAGTTTAGGAGCATTACCCCACATTTTATTTTACTCAGGGTATATACAGGAAAAGCAGCCTTTAGGGGGACATGTTGCAAAACATTTTTTTTTACTTGACTGTGGAGAGTTTTTACATTTGTAAATGTTAAGAGAGAAAAGTGGAACAAAGACAACATTATGTGTGGTAATATAAGGATATGCTTAGAAGCTACGCAACTGCGTAACTTGAAGCCTGGACAGAGTCACTGTTTCACCTAAGCTTGAACCAAAGCATTGACATTTGGTGTTAAACTGACCATACATATGGTTCCATTGCTCTTACAAAAGTCGCTAAATGTTTCCTAGAGTTATATAAAAGGCATTTCTGTTTCATTTTATACCAAAATGAAATGGAAGAACATTCTGTTCGAGAAAGTTAAACTATTTAGCTGGTTTTCAGTAGACAAATGTTGCATGCAAATCAGTTTGTATTTTCATCGTGTAAGTAGACCTGCTTAATCTCAGGTCTGTAAACCTGGTAATGTTATTAGCAAATTAAATATTAGATCCCTACCTAGGTCTTGCATTATCCACCTGTACATGTAGCCCTTGATGTGCACCATTCCAATAGCATCCTGCAGAGACAGTCAGTGAATCAGTCTTTATATTTTAATCACATCATGTAAATGCACTAAAGTGTAGCAATCTGAGAGAGTTCCAGAACCCTCACTGCTTCATTTATTACTTCACTTTTACAGTAAAAACAGGGGGGAAAATGCAAAAAAAAAAAACAATGACAACTATGCTCTCTGCAAGTCAGAAAAATTCAGAGAGGGAGAGAAAAAAAAATGTGTGGTCCAATCTTTACTTCTGAAGGAATGCCACTTTTCCCCTCCTCCTTTTCAGAGGCATTTAGGCAGTCGGTACAGTCTGTTCTCAAGCAAATGGTTCAGTGCACACCCTTTTAGAGTTTTCTGTGCACAAAATCATAAGCCATGTTCATTCCTTGTGTGTGGCCATTAAATGCAGACCTTTGCCTGTCAGGCTATTCGGTCAGGAGGATGACCGAGTTTGGCAGCAGCAGTGTATAAACAGCATGAGGACAGTGAGCCCAGTTGTGCTCTGCCAGACCCCCCCCCCCTCTCTGTACACGTAAGCAGGTCCATTATTATGAACCCCGGGGGAGGTATGGGGCACAATAGAAACAGGAGACTTCTTCCCACTCCATCCCACACAGCTAACAAAAACAAACCAACATCCCTCATCCCCTATTCAGTTCCAATGGATACTTACCTGAATAAAAACTGCAAAAAAATGCTTGCTACCACAGTTCAGTGGAAAATGTATAAAGTTTGGTCGACCAGCTTTCCCTGACTGCTCAGCTTACAAGTTACATGAAAGTCCTCTGCTTACTTTAGACAACTAGAACACCAGTCACTGGTAATTCTTGAACTATGTTTCATAGAATTATTGAATTAGGCTTCACATCAAACATCCTGTGCCTATAATTGTACCGCCATGTTTAGAATTGTGTTTAAATTTATTTTTGAAGTGTAAGGTACAGTACTGACAGCAGACTTACAGACACATCTTTGTAGAGGTGCATGGGGTCATATTCGATATCACTGGAGATAAAGTAGTCATTAGCAGCAGCCAAAAGTGTCATCTCTGGGATGGAGAAAACATCCATGAACTGCTTCATTTTGGGCCCCTGGAGGACAAACGTACAACAAAAAATGTCACAATTGTATACACACTTATTTGTCCTTTATGAAAATGGGAAGTATTGCTAATCCATTTTATTCCATTTGGAGTGAGAGAGAACACAAACAAAACTCCTTAAGTAAAGATAACACGACACACATTTTTCTTCATGCAATGTTTTATGTAGATTTATTTCGTCTAATAAAACTGTGTAAAGTAGGTAAACTAAAATGAAAAACAAACTGACACCAAGTTCTATAAACAATCAGCCTCAATAAACAGTTTTAATGAAGTAAGTAAACCAATATGGCACATAAATCTTTGACAATATTTTTATGTGAACAGACCAAGCACAAAGAAGGAAACTGCAGTGAGGGTTGAATACTGTTTTCCGGAGACATTTCAGAAACGAAGGGAAGCACTGTAAACATGAAAGTGTGTTAGTGTGTGTATTGCTAGACCCCTTTTTTTTTAACTTCAGTAAGAGATGAGAAGAACAATAACCTTGCCATAGAAGCCGCTGACTTGGTGGAGAGGGACGTGGTTGGAACCTCCATACAAGTGCATGACCTCCTCATCTGGAACAGGCTTCAGACCCCTTTTGGAGAAAACATCTCAAATTAGGGGTCTGAAGCATCATCTTAATCCAGTTAGGATTAAAATGTTTTCAATCCAATGAATTAGGTTTAGTAGTACCAATCCAAATAAAGTTTAAATTTGTGGAAGCCAAAACGTGCAAATTACCTATTTTTTTTATTTCATATTCAGGAGCACTTCTCACGTTTATTTTTAGTTGTGATTGGTTTAAACACAGGGTATGCAGAACATAAGTTGTGCATACACAAAAATAACAGTGTTTATGCCCAAAATAATGCCCTGATATTTAAAAAGGCATAGTCTGGGCCTTTTTGAGTCCTTTGTGAATAAAACACTTGAGCAGTTTAATGTGATATTGCTATAGGAGGGCAGAGGCAGTTGAAATGGAAGGGATTCCAATCTGTGCATTAATACAATTAAGAAAAAGTGTTACATCTCATTTAATGAAGCACATAAGACCAACAAGTGGTGATACATAGCTAAAATTTAGGACAACTTACTTGTACACTGTACCCATCTGAATGTAATGGAATGCATCTATTTTCATCAGAAGGCCCTAAGTCACACAGACAACACCTCACTCAATTAATAACGGCCACCACACTATTTCAAATCATTTATAAAAACATGGATTAGGTTATTACGAAAATGTGTAATCCACAATGTTCTCAGATACCTTCTGGATATCGTAATGAAGACCTCGGGCTGCAAAGTTGGGAATGTAGTTGTACTTGCTGATACCCTGAGGATACTATAAAAAAAACGAGACCATTCATCACGACTGTCACATACATACATACATACATACATATATATATACATACATACATATATCCTAACTTTGACGAGGTAATGAGATATAGATATATATATCTCATTACCTCGTCAAAGTTATCATCATCATTATCAGAGAAAAATACAACACGGAATCTTAAAAGCTCTCTCAATGCAGCAATGTCTTAGCACAATAAAACGCATTTCGGCACAGTAATATTTGGCATAGTAATGAATTTATAGAGATAAACAAACCTTGTAGTGTTCTATCAGGAATTGTCGTGCTTTGTTGTAGATCATTTCATTCAGAGAGTCGGAGTAAAGAGCAAGAGTGTAATCATAATCAAATCCATAGATGTCCACCTCTTCTAAATTCACCTCATTGTTGGCGTAGATGGTGGAGGGATTGAGCAGGTTGCATACTCCAGGGGGAATCAAATCTGAGGGGATGTGCATGATTAGCCTCAAATATTTCACTAGATTATTACAATCCACTTTATAAGGAGTGGCAATGGTTTCTCACGTTTAAAGGAAATCAGAGAAGAAAGTGGAGAAAGCCACCGTCTTGCGTCAAAAATGTATATAATGGCTGTACAAATCTTACCGACAATCTGAACGAACTATCTAAACCTCATGCATAAAAGACAAACTTCGGCTTACCGTGTACGAGACGTTTTATTTCGGTATATCTTCCCCACAAGTAAGTTTTATGGTCGATTTGAGGGGCAGTAGAAGAAAAAGCCCTCCCAGACTTTGCGAGAGATTCATCCCCTCGCAGTTTTCCTGCGACGTGGAGTCTATGCGGTGTTGCTGCGGGTGGAACCGAATGGGAGTTAGCAGCCACGTTTGTTGATCTGTTATTGTGTCTCTCTTTGCAGCATTTCGGGTCGTTTTGAGATGAAGCGAAGCTGCCACAAGCAAAAGCAGGAATTTTTAATCCTGCACATAGCGGCCTGTTGCAGCTTTTCTGCAACACAGCACGACCTAAGTTGCCTAGTCCTTTACGGGACATTTCTGTACTGCGTGGTTAGGCTGTGTTCAACTACTGCCTACTTGTTTACGAAGCTCCCAGTTCTGTCCCTTCCC
The DNA here is from genome assembly GCA_028565775.1 of Sternarchorhynchus goeldii. Lineage (NCBI taxonomy): Eukaryota > Metazoa > Chordata > Actinopteri > Gymnotiformes > Apteronotidae > Sternarchorhynchus > Sternarchorhynchus goeldii. The sequence goes on from JAOXYF010000022.1 coordinate 2,450,719, forward strand.
CCACGAACACTAGGAACATTCATGCAGCAAACTTCATCAGAAAAGATAAGGGCGGGGCTAGCTTATATAACAAGCCAATCATGTTCCCGTGTTAGAATGACTGCCACTTGAGTAAACCAATAAGTCACCGAAAGTGTTTTCGATGAGTAAGGCGTTCGATTCTGGGAGGAAAACGTGTTTATATGCCAGTACAACCAATCCCTTGCCTTGAATGTGGTTTGGGTTATATTTACTGTGAGGCTATTGGCTAACCATCTGCAGATTGACAAGAGGCTACGCCCGCATGTGCTACGTGACTAAACTACATCTGTGACTGGGTTCTGTAACGTTTTGTCCTTGGGCATCGTCGATTAGTTGTTCCTATTTCTTTCGAACGTAACAAGGGGGAACCTCCCTTTGAGAAACTTTGAAAACATTGAGGAGCGTGTTCATTCTAAAAGCCAGAGTATAAAAATATCGACTTGTTCCGTAAGAAGGTAAACGCAGTTTGGGTATCTTACACTGATAAAACTTGTGAAAACTGAACTTTATGTTTCCTGCGTTTTTGTGATAACCCCTGATATGCTTTATCTATACACATCAGCCGAGCTTTCAGTAAAATACACAGACCATCTCGTGCAGATACTGGGATAGGAAATGGCCTGATACGCTGATGATTGTCCTCCCCCCCGCGCGACTAAACATACAATACTCTGTACTAACAAGGATCTGCACGGACACAAATTATATTGTAACAGTTCTACACCTTTAGTCTTTTAATATGTGGGAAAAGATTTCCTTAAAATTGCAAGGACCTCACACAAACACTTATACTACCTTGGTCGTTTTTAAAGGAGGAAAAAGTTTTAGCAAATACTGTACACTTAAATTGCATTATTGTACATATATTACTGTGTAAAAGTACATAAGATAGGAAAAACATTTCACCAACACATTTATACTCCCAACTGCATTCTCTTTAATCAAATGAGAGACAAGCATTGGATCATAGTATAAAAGAAATGGTGATATTTCTAGCACATACTTTGTAGAAAATGTCTGTTTCCATACATTAGCCAAAAGTTCTCCAACAATTTTACACCAAATCATTCTACCACAAACAGTGCACACTGAACAGGAACAAAATGTCCGGACAAGTCAAATGGACACGAGACACGGTGACAATAATGGTGGTGTTGGTTTTTTTTTTTGCTTGTTTTTTAAGATTATTCTCTAAAATCAAACAAAGGCATTGCCTTCATCTACAAATCGTGCTTTGGGATAATACTCAATTGGACCAGTAATAGTCCATCTTACATTTCACTTCCTCCGGTACATTACTGGAGTTGTGAGGTGATACAATCAGCTGAAGACATGATGATTACCAATTAAGTTAAATATTGTAAATTTTTTTCATCACAGCTACAGAAACTGATTCAGGGTCAGTTTCTTGCAACTTCACCATCCAAAATCATGTGCAAGACACTAGTGTGTTCTTGTTAAAAATCATACAAATTCAGAACTTCTCAATTTCAAATAGACAATTTTCCAAAGTTCTCATGAACAGATGTGACTGGTACAAAATTAGCTGTCACAGTTAATAGATACTTTTATCTACATAAAACTTTCAATGTGTATTTTGTAAAACTCGCGCTGTTTTTTTTTACAAGGAAAAGCTTAAGTATTGGTCCTCCTTGAACCACTGCAGTCAAGGCTGAATGGAAAAACCAAGCATCTCTTTCAGATGACTAGAGTTAGTATCAGCTAACATTTTCACAACACACTAAATCTGTTTTATTTTGATGCAAAAAAGTGTTGCGTCCACATATCCAGCAAGCAAGCAGTGTTGTAGATATGTGGAACAGGACATTATTAAAGAGTTGATGGAAGGCTTATAATGTTGGAGATGGAGGGACACCATAGACAGCCAATCATAGTGTCTGAAGTACTAGGAGGGACACTAGCTATACCATAGACAGCCAATCATAGTGTCTGAAGTACTAGGAGGGACACTAGCTATACCATAGACAGCCAATCATAGTGTC
>JAOXYF010000022.1:2471323-2492434 GCA_028565775.1 Sternarchorhynchus goeldii
CTATCTATCTATCTATCTATCTATCTATCTATCTATCTATCTATCTATCTATCTATCTATCTATCTATCTATCTCAGCGATGTCCAGCTACCTCTTCATTGTAAAATCCGAGTTACCTTTGGTCATCCAGGCCTTTTTGGGCCTTCATCACAGCACTGGGTAAGTGAGGCAAGAGAGGAAATGTTACTCATGCTCTCAGCATAACCCACATTTAAACGGCTCAAAAATGAAGCAAAATGTGTGCCAGGTACCGAAGCTGCCGTTACGTAACTCCCTACTGCCGTAACGTAACACCAGAACTGATGACGATGCCTCGAGTCACATCGGGTGCAGAGTCATTTGTCAGATGCGCTGATAACAACATGCTACAAATTGTCCTGAGGTTTATCTAAACCCACAGGACCTCCCACCAGTAGCCACTGTATTAATAATACTGTGAAAAGTTTCAAAACTGAGCCCTTTACTGCATGGAGTGGGGACATTATTTTCAATTTGTCTCTGTTTAGGCAGTGGTTTTTGAATGGCAACTATCTGATCATCATTGTATCCATTTGTATTGTTCTGCCACTGGCTCTGATGAGACAGCTTGGTAAGTCAGTCTATCCACACATAAATGTTCCACTTTTACAGTTTTGCTTCCTGTTCTCTGTAATGCTGTTCTTTATACTAACACATAGTCTGCACCAAGATAAAAGATATTTTCAGAACTTTTTGTGTTAAATACATTACAGCTTTGTGTAGTAAACCTTAATTGTGAAGTTTTTTCAGAGATTGTGAATGCTCTTTTGTATAATAATTAGTAAGAAAAGAATACTTATAGTAAGAAAAAAATACTTATAGAGAGCAATGCATCCTCCCAGGTATGAAGAGCATAGTTGGCAGAACATGACTAGAAGTTTACAAGAAGCCATAACTTAAGAGCAGGCTCTATTAAACTTCTTAATACAAGTGCACCTTAAATGCTAGGTTGTCCTTGTACATATCAATGTAAACACTTCTTTGCAAGGTCTGTAAAAGTGCAAGTGTGAGCATACACCGACAAGCAGTAAAGTTGCTTTGAAGTCAAGAGATCTATGTCTGAACTACAGAGGGGAAGAGAGTGACAGGAACCCCTTCTAAGAATTCACTTAGTTTTAAGACTGAAGAAGGAAAACAATAAAGAAAAAACAACTTCAAAACAAAATTATATTTTTTAATTGTTCTGTCATAATGTGCCATCGTAATGATGCTTGGTGTCGTGATTTGTACTGCAGTAGCCCTGTAGTAGTCCATTATTGTTTTGGCCTTATAGATGCTGGAAACATCTATTTTTCAATTTTTTCATCTGATATTATTGAAAGGATGGCAAAGAGATTGAATAAAGGAACATTTAATCAAGGCAGAGTCCCACACCCTAGGTCTTTCAGCTGAAAACACATATCTGTATATTGTTTCTTGTTAATGGGATGTGTGTTGTTGGACCACAGTTGATGTTGAATCATGTCATGTGCTTATAGGTTATTTGGGATATACCAGTGGTTTTTCTCTGACATGCATGGTTTTCTTCCTCATTTCGGTGAGTATGGAACATCAGAAGATACCTTAAGGAAATTATGATAGTCAATAATTGCAATGTTGATTTTATATGTATAGACTAAAATCTATTTAAAAGAAGAAAGGAAAAGAGATAAGATTTAGAACATCAGATGTTTCTCTTTAAGCTGTACAGATAAACCAACATAAAATTGTTTCCCGGTTGGAGAATGAAAATGATTTGTTTAAAGATATGAGAGCATTGCATGTTACAGGGCTGCAATAAATGAAATTATTTCTATTCTTGAAATAATGTCTAAAATTCTATGTATCTGGAATACTGGATTAGAAAGATCAAGTGTTTAGACCATGTATAAAGTTGATCAAGTCTAGATAAAGTCGTTATGGCTTTTAAAACCTACTGTCTCACCCCCTCGCACTCTTCCTTCTCTAGGTCATCTACAAGAAGTTCAACATCGCCTGCCCTCTGGAGGAGTTCAGCAATTACACAGCAGTCAACACCTCTGTAGACGCAGAATGTGTGGCCAAATACTTCACTATCAACCAGCAGGTCAGCAAAACAAAATAATTTTCTCTACATAACTATGACTCGTCTGAGTAGGGTCGAAGGCTAGTTACAGTATTTATAGAGAAGATCCAAGCTTAGAAAAGGCTCAGGGCATCGTGTTACCAAAGCAAGTGGTGGCCTGATTATATAGTGACGGTGTGGAAGCTGTCCAGGGCTGCCGCCGTGCACACCGTGCTTTGGGATGAATGACGCCTCGGATGATTCAGCCTAATTTTAGTCGCGCTTGAATTGGCTTACAGACGGCCTACACAGTTCCCATCCTGGCGTTTGCGTTTGTGTGCCACCCTGAGGTGCTGCCTATCTACACTGAACTCCGCAAGTATGTTTCAGAACGCACATAGTAACACAACACCATAGCTGATCACTGTATTACAACACCCTAACCCACAGCAGAACACAATAATGTAACACTCCATAAATTTCATGACTGGTGTTGAAGATCTGAATTTCAGTTACATATCATGTAAGAAAATTCCAAGCCATTTGAACAAGAAAACTGGACACAAGTTACTTTATCCTGATATTACTGTTGTTCTTATCATATAGTAAGAAATATAGTATGTATTATAAGTAGTATGTCAGGATGTATGTATGTATGACATAGTAATTCTAGGGACAAAATACTTGCATTGCACTTATATGGGTGCTATTACATTGGTGCTTTGAAAAATGATTTTTGTTTGCTACTTAGATATATATTTTGGTAATCTGGTGTATATGGCAGTAGAACATTTATTCATAACTGGTTTCTTAACAGCCCAACAAAGAGACGCATGCAGGCCATCGCCAACGTGTCCATCCTGGGCATGTTTGTAATGTACCTCCTCACAGCCATCTTTGGATACCTCACCTTCTATGGTAAGCCAGCCCTGCTTGATACTTGCAATATCTGTAATAATATCTGTACATTTCCATAAGTGTAACTGCATTCATGATTTTTTTCTAGCCTAAACATCAATTGCCTTACTCAACTCTAAATATAACTAAAAGTAGCCCCATTACCTACTTCTTGTTTTTAGTTCACTTAAGCTTAAAGTGATCCTTTCCTCTTGGTTTGATGCAAACAGCAAACACAGAAGCAGAGCTGCTACACACCTACAGTAAGGTGGACCCGCTGGACACTCTGATCCTGTGTGTGCGACTGGCTGTACTGGTTGCCGTCACACTGACTGTGCCTGTCGTGCTTTTCCCGGTAACAGTACCCTGTCATGTTGGACTTGCACCAGTCATAGGTGGAAATGTTCTTTTGTTTGCTTTTGGTATTTATAGATCATAAAATGTCTGCAGACATTTACGACAGGCCCTGGGCAATGGGCAGTTTACTGCTAGGACTGTATCATACAAATTTACACAAAATTAGAAATACTGGGGCTCATGCAAGAGTCACTTGTACTAACATTTTCACTCCAATCACAAAATATGATGAATGAATGGCTTTTACTGTAGAACGTGTTGGACAGTGTGAATACGATGGGTGTTCCTTTCATTAAGATTCGTCGAGCTATGCTCCAGTTGCTCTTCCCTGAGAAACCTTTCCACTGGGCTCGGCACATCTCCATCGCCGTGGTGCTCCTCTTTTTCGTCAACCTGCTTGTGATCTTTGTGCCCAACATCCGAGACATCTTTGGCATTATTGGTAAGTCCCATAGATGAGGTCTTAAGCAAAAGTTAACAAGATAAGCTGAGAAAATCTGTTTTGATAAACCCATCAATAAGTTTTTGTGAAACTGTATTCAATATATACTCAGGTGAATGGGGAATGGTTTTTTGGGGGTTTTTTGGAGTAGAGGACAAGCTTGTGATTTCTATCTTTAGGGGCAACTTCGGCTCCAAGCCTGATCTTCATTCTCCCAGGCCTATTCTATATCCGCATTGTTCCAAATGAGCAGGAACCAACATTCTCAAGACCAAAGATCCAGGTGGGTATCGAACCACTGCTTATATAATGCATCATCAGAAGGAAATCATTTGTCTGACTGGAACTCAGCAACAAGCCTCAGAGAAAGTGTCTGTATTCCTTGATCTTTTTCCAGGCTGCCTGCTTCACAGCTCTGGGTTTCATCTTCATGACCATGAGCTTAACCTTCATAGCCCTTGACTGGATCAACGGAGAAAATCGCAGTGGAGGGGGACATTAATTCCCAGCCACAAACACACCGGGGTCCAACATGCCTGCTCAGCAGAAAGCCATCCAACTGTCCTCTCCTGCCCAACTTAAGTTGGAATCTGAGAGGATGGCAATAGAAAAAAAAAAACAACCCTAATAGGTTGGACCCATCTTATCTTTGGTCTCTTACCCTAATGAAAGAGGGTAGAACCTGCTTCCCTCCATATTTAAAATTAAGCAGAATCGTTCCGTGGTGGAGGATTTTAGCAGAATATGATGATGTCACATCCTTCTGTAGGAGCTATCTCAGATGAAGATCCTGCATGCAGTCACTTGCTTTGACAATCCCTGGAGACAAATGGCAGTTACATTTCTGTTGGAAAGTAGATAAAGATTGTACAAAGTTCCAAAGATCAAAGAACAAGGTGATTTTGTAAAAACAACAGGATTTTATTTTACAGTTTTATTTTATCCTTTTGAAAAAAAGGATAAAATAACAAGGAAAAAAGATAAAAAAACAAGGAAAGAACATGCTCTGTGTTCTTATACAACAATTATATAACTTTTGTTGATACTGTCTAGTCTTGGTTTAAAGTTAAAGTTACTGTGGTGTGGAAATTAATCACAGTGTCAGTCAGATAGTCAGATCTAGTACACTACAATGAATGAGGACACATCGTGTAAAATTTGGTTTGGTAGTGGCAGAGGACCTAATCCATGTCTTTCAAGTAAGTCACAAAGTGTAGGATTTTATACTAAAACCGCAAAAAAAAAAACCCCAAAATATGATACATTTTAAACATACAATCAGAGGTTTATAATAATTTCTGTTTGTATCAAATATAGGCTATTGCACAAAGCTGCTAACACTCAAGGATAACCCCTTTAATAGCATTTAAAGTGGCAAGTAAAACAAACAATAACAATGAAAAATCTTGTGCCTTAAAAAGTCTTCCTGCGTTCTGAGCTCTGGCTATACATTTTGCAGATTTTTTTTTTGAGTGCAAAATACTTCCAAAGCCTCTCTTATGGTTCCATACTGAAACTATAGGTTAACTGCTTTGAAACCCCTGATTTCAGGGTTTTAAACTGACTGGACAAATTCTAAATTGAACCGTTAATTTCAACATTTCAACACAACTTTCTTTTGTTTGTTTGTGTATTTAAGATTACATTTCATTTGCATAACAAGTCAGAGGTACGAGAAAGTACAACTTGTTGTAGTAATGGAATTCAACTTTGAACTGATACTTAAAGTGAATTTGTGAATGACTGTCTAAGAAGAAGTTCATTTGTTGTGTTTTAAGGTGTTTATTTATAACCTTGCTTTCCAGATGGCTGTCACTATCAATATCACCAAGCCAGTGGATTCATTTGTAACTGAGTTACAGTTGATGATGACTAAAGCTCAGTAATGCGTGTTTATGCCTCATCCATCACTTTTGCAGGATATGCTTCATTGTATTCATGCTGATATTTCTGAGCCACACATAAAATGAGAATCAGTGTCCAAATTTTAAATATTGTTTTATGAAAACAATAAGATAGAAATTTATAGCAAAAATAGATATGTTTTTTTGTTGATATGAGCATATAGAGCAGTCTAGGTTTTAAAAACAAAACTGAAGACTATTATGTCAGAAATTGATTTTCCTCATGGTCTACGGAAAACTGTGAAACAAATGGTTCTTTGTAAAATACAATTTCAGGAGCAGGAGCAGTCTAATGACTAATCTGTGCCATTATGACGCTAAATTGTCAAAGACAAATCTGAATGCTTGTTCAGTGAAAATCCCCACCCACAAAAAAATCACATACATTAGCAAGATGGTACAAACACAAACATGGCCTGACTGCTCTTCTTAAAGCCTTTAAATTTATTCAGAATTATTTACTAATCTCCTGTTCACTTTTAGCCAAGTAACACCTCTGAACACTTTTACCATCCCAACACCGTATTACCCTCTCTGTAATAAACTGTGTAAACTGTGCACACTGCATTAGTACTCCTGTAGTCAGTTCCACTGATATGCAGTTGGAAGTTATTTCTATGAAGCGCTCCAAGCAGAGGGCACCTTTTTTCTTCATGTAACAGTGTGGCCCAAGCACCCAGGGCATCTCTGGTGTGACCATGATCTGTTATCTGTGTATGTTGGTCCCTCAGCCCTTTGCTCAAGTTTATCTTAAACATGCAGACTATGCCAGGTCTGTTGTTTTGTTAGTTTGTTTTTTAACAGGGCTGTGTTTGTGTACCCAGAATGCCTTGTGGGTTGTACTTACTCAGCTCAGACACCTTGCCTCGATGTTTCTCTTTAACTTGTTAAACAAGTGTTCAAATTTGTGCACTCTAACTTTGCAATCTTTTTTTGCTTCTTCTAACCCCCAAATGGAAACCATTACAGAATTATTTGCTTTGCCCCAGCAATCCTGCTATGCTTAAATACTGCTAAGAATTCATGTGTAGTAATGTTGGTATACTTATTCTTCTCAGCTCTACACATTAAGAGTTATTTAAAGTGCCAATGTTTCATGGAGAGACACTTGAAACTTTATTGTGACATCCAGTGATGCCAAAGATACTTGATGAAGCTACTCCAGCTTTATTTTGGTTTACTGAACTGGCTCCTGATTTGGTGCTTGCCATTCTCAATAAAAAATAAATTGTAAGTATTAACCATTTTGTGTGATATGGTTTCCTTTCTACTTGAATACAGAGAGAATATAAGCTTGGAATACAGAGAGAAAGTATCATTTACTGGGCTAAACCAAGAGATCATAAAAGTTGAAACTCTGGCACTGTAGAAAAGACATATGATCTACAGGTTTTGCTAGTCCCAGACGCTGCCATGTGCTGTTTTCTGTGCTTCTTTTGTGGTAATTTCAGTGTCACACTTGAGTTTGTATGACCTGGTAGTCCCCAGGGATTTCTAAGACGCAAAGGTACTGCAGTCTGTGGTGTTGATTTCTAGAGGTGTGGTGGTGGCAGAGTGTTAATATTTCCACCGAAGATCCATTTGCAGAAGAAGCAGAGTAAGCACAGATAAAGCAGCATAACTATCAGGGTGGGGCCCAACTGTATTGCTACTTCCTGTTCATTAGGAAACTGTAGGTGCATTACTAAATGAAATATCCTACTTTAGATTACATTAGTTGCTTGTCACATTTTTGATTTTAGTGGAGGAGGACAGGTGAGCAGTACCTCTTTATTTCTTTTGTCAGAGGACGTCATGAGGAGGGATTTGTGGGATATTTTGGATATGAGCTGGTGAAACCTGAAAGATTGGGTCCGGTGCTAGGAAAACTTTGTTCTTTGTAATTCACAAAGCTTTTTTTTCCATACAGAGCAGCAGTCCTTCTCTTTTTGTCAACCTTTCTAACCAATGGGAAAGTTTTAAAAAAAAGAAAATCATTTTTTGCTTCAATTTCCCTGCAGTCATTTTATCTGTGATTCAGACAGATATGACTGCAATGGAATTTACTGAAATGAAATGTGTCTTTCAAATACAAGTCAATTGTTCCTTAATTAACCATGTTTTTTTGTTGTCCTTTGCAATGGTTTTAGTGGAAATGTAGGCATCCACACCAAAAGTACTGTAAGACGTTGTATTGTAAGCTAAGTATTCACATAGAATTAAAAATCCTCTAAAGCTGCAGAGCACCATACATAACCTGAGCTGATAATTGCTCTATTTAGTTGGTGGCTTATAACTGCATGGAATTAATTGCCTTTAGGCAGAACCAAAGCTTTGAACAAAACCAAATAAAGTACACTCTGGAAATGAAATAATTTAAGAAAGTAAACAAAAGATTCTTTAACGCGGGATTATAAAGGCTACGCTGTACAATGTAAACCCTTCCAACATCAAAACAGAAAAAAAATACAGATAAGACAAGAGATTAATGGATTAATAAAATGGCATCCACCCCTTGCATAGAAAAGGTGTGGAGAACAAAACACAGGTTTTTTCGTCATGTGCAGTTCATGGTACCAGTATCCTGGGCATACAAGGCAGCCTCTGCAATTGGCATTGTTAGTAATAAAAACAAAATTTAACATGTAATTAAACATGCCCATGGCAATTACTTTAAGAAACCACCAAAATATGTTTGCTAAGGAAAATGTCTCCACATCCACATTTGTTATGACAGCACAAAATATAAGGCCCAAGCAAGGTGATAGTACAAACTATAAAGCCCAAGAAAAGCTTTCTCACCATGTGCAGTAGGCACACTGAAAAGGAGACTGAAAATGAAACTTGCAAATCATTCAAATCACTATTTCATCAGATTATGTCAGTGCTTTAGCCTGCATATGCAAATATTTTGAAAAGCTCTGTGTGTGATTTGTGACATTGTGGCATCTATGAAACATGAAGACTTACATAAAACCCAAGCAAGATCCCCACTCATCGAAAAGACAAACCAAAATGCCTACTTCCTTGTTAAAGTGAGAACAGGGTCTATCCTAGGCCTCATGGAACAGATATGCTCTGTGGTTGCTCTTCCTGTTCTCTCAGGCTCACTAACATACTGACATCATACCAGAGAATACGGAAGTCCCAGTTCCCTCAGGCTCTCACCCACCTATAACGGGTTCAAGCGCAGCAAACCAAAGTGTAAAGTCAGGGCCCCCCGCTCATTCAATCCAAGGGTCCACAAGTTGCCTCCATCCCCAGAGAGATGAGCAAGGGAAAGTTAAAGGGGGGGCAGGAGAACGTGCCAAGCTGCCTCCTCAGCATCCAGGAGAACGAGTTTGTGACGGACCTTCTGGGCCGGAGATGTGTGGTAAGCGCAGCTGTCTTACTACCAGCTAGATCGGGCTCAGGGAGGGACGAGTCAGGTGCAAACTGGGGTTGTAACTGAATGTAACTGAAGTCCAGAAGCCAGCAGGGTGGCAGTGACTTGGCGGATTTCAAGACTGCCGTTTTGTCAACGGCAAAGACATGGAGCAAAGCTACTGCTGATGCTTGTCAAACTCATAGTATCACTGATTTATGTCAGGGGACATTGATGCACTGTTTACAGATCCACTGTTTACATGCTGCAAAGATATTCCAGTTTTGATGTGCAAAATGAGATATTTTTATATCTGAGAGCATAATCTGACCATTTTTGCATATTTACATGACTATTTCCTTTTTGTGCTTTTAATGTTGGATACTGAAAACAATTACATGCACTGATCTTTAAAAGGTCATCATCAATAAGTGTCCAAAGATTTATGAAGTGTGCTAAAAAATGTCACATCGCAATAGCTACAGGAAGCATGTTAGAGGCAACTTCCTGTTACAGACAGGATGTTTACATGCACTAGTTTTCTTCAAGACTAAATGATTAAGTGTTTGTCAAAGTCTCTCCCCATTTCCCTACCATTTTATATGTACATCTTCACTGGTGTTTGTGTATGTGTGTGTGTGTGTGTGTGTGTGTGTGTGTGTGTGTGTATGTGTATGTGTGTGTGAGACCACAGACTCTGGCTACCTCTGTTGTACAACTCTATATGGCCCTGCCCCACAGTCCAGCCCACTGGAGCCTCCAGTATACAGGAGTGGTGTGTTTTGTCAAGGACAACCCTCGCCGTTCATACTTCATTCGCCTTTTTGATATCAAGGTCTCTTCTACAAGCATTTTTTTCATAATTTCCTCCACTTATGTATGCACTATAACTGTATAATTGACTGTATAAATCTTTGCTAACTTGTTTATTGGGCTAGAAATACTATTTATGTGTATGATTATATGTCTGTGTGTGCATTTTAATGTGTGCTTTTTAGGAGGGAAAAATGTTATGGGAGCAGGAATTATATAATCAAATGATTTACTCCAGCCCAATGCAGTATTTCCACACTTTCCCTGCTGATGTAAGTAAAATAGTCTCCTGTCACTGTATTATGAGGTGAAGGGTCATATTGACAAAAGTGGTTATAGCTCATGGCTTATTAAAAAAACAACGGCTTATATCCACGACGCCATCAAACATTCGCTAGACCTGCTGATTCCTCAGTACATGAGCTTTTATGGACATTCCCACAGCAATTAAAAATATACCTGTAACTATTATGTTAATAAAATCACATTATTGCTTGAAACATGCAAATAGCTTAAAAGATGAATATTGTAACTAAATGATAAAAGATGCAGAGTTTGAAGCACATCTGTATGTCTCAGGATTGCCAAGCGGGTCTGAACTTTGCAAGTGAGCAGGAATCTGAATCCTTCAGGAGTGTAGTGGAGGAGAAGATCAGCCAGCGAGCCAATCGCATCGGTGATGACTCCACACTCTCTCACATCACGTGCAAGCACTCTCTTGCATATTGCACTTACCCCAGCTAAGCCCCCTCACCAGTACCCATCTTTGTTTTTGTTCAATTAGAAAAAAGGCAGCACTCTCCAAATGAAGGTGGGTATGTGCTGGGCACGGCTGCCCCGTTACAGACACCCCATCACTTCACTCTGGCCGATTTAATCTTTAGCAGAAAAAAAAATGCAATAAACAAAGTTTTTTTTTTCTACTGTTAGTCAAACGAGCACTACCACCACCTCCTCCGCCATCAAATGGTAAGTGCTACACTAATTCCCGTTTTGTGTAACTTCATGTATGTGTGAACAGATTCATGTATGTGACTCAAAGCAAATTAGTGAGAGTAAATATTTTCCTTTGGAACAGTATAAACTATGCTGTCATAGACACGGCCTTTGTCACCTCGTTGTAAATATTCTGCCCTGAGAACTGATGCATGGTTCTTATGAATCTCCTACTGCTTACACCACCTGGATAGTATAATATTTCTGAATAATCCAAGTCTTGGTTTGCAGCAGTCTGGGTCCGTATTTCATTTGTTATTAAAGCATCCTGTGCATTTACCTTCACGATGGGTTCACGGACTATTTGCCAAGTATGTTTTGCTGGTTGATTGCGTGTGGTATTTGGTTCGACCAGGCCCGGGGCCTGTGATGCAGCCTTGCAACATGGTCACAGTGGATATCCAGAACCCAGACATCCTGCCTTCACGCTACCGCCCTCCAATCGTGCCTGTGCCAGCTCCTGCCTCCATGGGCAAGGGGAAAAAAGACAAGAAGAGCAAGAAGAAGGGTCCGCGTCTCACCAAGGCAGACATAGGGGCTCCCAGTGGGTTTAAGTGAGTATGTGTAGGCAGTGCTCTTCCCAACAAGAGCAGGGACTATCACACTTTTTTCTGTGCTGACCTCACTTTGTTTTTTTTACCTTCAGGCATGTCACACATGTCGGGTGGGACCCTAACAGTGGCTTTGACGTAAGAAACAGCACTTTTTTCCAGTTCAACAAGGGAACAGAATATGGCTGACACTGATAGCACACAAATGAACACACACACACACACACCCACAATGCCATGTATATAAAATACACATGTTATTCTCTTATACTGCAGACCAGCAATCTAGACCCAGACCTGAAGAAGCTGTTCTCGTGTGCTGGTATCAGTGAAGACCAGCTGACAGACATAGAGACTTCTAAACTTATCTATGAGTTCATTGAGCAGTCAGGGGGCCTGGATGCTGTTAAAGAGGAGATGAGGAAGCAGGGTGAGTGTCTATACGGATCATAATAAATCATAATAAATCTTTCAGGCTTAAACCCTTTTAAATCCAATAAGGTTTGACCATCATTGCTTGATATTGTTAACTTTGGGGGTGGGAATAGAACTCATCATTTTGCTGTTTACATAGATGCCATGAGTCCTCCCTCTCGGAGTCTCCCTCCAGTTCCAGGTGCCCCTGCTCCTCCTTCTCGAGGGGACCGGGGCCCCCCACCTGTCCCTGGGCAACCCCCACCAGCTCCACCTTCCCGTAACCAGAGGCCTCCACAACGTGGCTCACTTGCGCCACCTCCTCCTGGCACAAGAGCTGGCCCCCCACCCCCTCCACCACCAGCTGCGTGTCACTTTTCTACCCCTCCACCCCCACCCTGCAGTCCTATGGGTGGTGGAGGAGCAGCCCCTCCCCCTCCTCCTCCTCCCCCACCTCCACCGCCTTCATCTTCCAGTTACAGCAGTGGCAGCCCTGTCAGTCCTTCTCCATCTGGATCTTCAGGAGGGGGAAGAGGTGCTTTACTGGACCAGATCCGACTGGGAACCAAGTTAAAGACTGTAAGAGAAAGTGCCATATTCAATCAACACATAAATACACTTTCACATATTATATATAAACAAATAATTCATCAGAATGTTTTTGATGACCAACCGTTCACCAATATAGCTATAACCAAAATTGTCTTTTTAAAATAAAAAATATTTTATCATTTTCCCACCTCTATCCATACTGATTTAAAAATATATAGTCTTTTACTGAGTTCATGCTTTTCCAAGCTTTTTCAATGCTTTGTCTGGTGCTGTTTGATATTTTCAGGTCACGGAAAGTTCCGACCCCCAGCCTGCATCACAGGCCCAGGATGGAGAGGGCATTGTTGGAGCTCTGATGATGGTGATGCAGAAAAGAAGCAAAGTCATTCACTCCTCAGGTAAGGCTTTAAAAGGAAGACCTTCAGTGTTCTGATTCCATCTGAAACTATGCAGCACATATGTCACTCTGAGAGCATGGCATTATGGATTATGGTTTTCTCCATAACAACAACCCCATGACCAAGTGTTTGGTGTCAACTGCTCTTTCCTTAGGAGACGAAGAAGATGATGGAGGTGATGACGATGATGATGATGAGTGGGATGAATAATGGCAATATTCACATTCAACACACATACATGCACACAAACACAACATAGACTATTCTGTTTAGGCACTGCATATGGTAAAGTAGGTATATTATGGGGAATTTTAAAAAAACAACTCAGTGAAGGTTCACAATTTTTCTTGAATGGAATGGATTGTAAAGAATCTTTAAGGAAATGGGTCATTTTTATTGAATAAACACTGTGCTATCATTGAGAATGACATTATGTTCAGTTTTATTTGTTCAGCATTTTGCTGTCCTTTGTCAATCATTGTACATTAGTCTACTCAAGGGCGTAGGAGGGAGTTTGATATTGGGGGGGGCACATTTGCTGAATCAAAGCCCACCCTGTACCAAAAATATTATCTGATTCCTACACTGATTCCACTGTAGCTAAGGCAGTAGCTTACTGTATTTATTTATACTGATGTGGAACAACATTTGTCAAATTACAATATTAAGGAAATAAACAAATTCCATTAATATCTGTACATGTTTATTAGACAAATCTAACTCTAACCCTATTTTATCATAAAATATATGATATTTCAGACAAAGTAATAAATGGACTTGATAGGTGATTAGCTATGTTAATTTGGGGCTCTGCTTTATGTGCATAATGCTTGATACAGACACAAACTTAATAAATAATTATTTTCATCACTAATCCATTTTATTTTTTCTCACTGTAATTAGCCGCTATTGCTTTCGTTGTTCTCTCGTTACTGACCTCAAGCTCAGAGCTGGGGAAAGTTAACTTAAATGAACTCCGATGAGGCGTATTGGAGGCACAGTGAAACTGGCCATTAAGGTATATCGTTGAACAGGCACTGTAACAATAATTAAAAGAACAACCAGAGCTCTGATTTGCCACCGAAACGCGTCAACTCATGGTTTTTGAAAATGAATTTTGAAAATGAAAGTTTTCCTTCAGCTGTTTTCTATTTTGGGGGGGACACATCCCCCATGCTTCCTACGCCAATGAGTCTACTCATGTAATGCACAAAGTGGGGGAAGAGTTATGTCAAGTATTTATAGGCAAAATATGAAGTGGCTTGGCCTTATTCAAGTCAAATTTATTTATATAGCGCTTTTTACATCACATTGTTACAAAGCAGCTTCACAGATGTATGGGCGACAGAGGCAAGGAAAAACTCCCTAGGCGAATAAGGAATAAACCTTGGGAGAACCAAAACTGAAAAGGGAATCCATCCTCCACTAGGTGAAGGATTTTAAACCTTATAAATGAAAGTCAAACATTTCTGCAAGTCCTACCACCTACAATGTTCCTTAATCTGATCATGGCAAAACAACAACAAAAACAACCCCAACTTTAACCATATCCAGAAGTATATTTGCTTAAATGGAATTTACACAAGGTTCTTACAGAACCAAAACGTGCATACTGGGTATGACTGGACCACAGACTGTATATACATTGGACAATATGTCACTGTTAATTCCCTTTGTGAATGTATGAAGCCACCAAAATGGCCGACATGGGAGAGGCCATGTCGGGTGCGCTTATACACTAGATGAAAATTGGAGCCAGAGCATGCGCAGTAAAGACTGTAGGCGGAACAGAATCGCCGTCAAACCACAACGATATTTGTTAGTGCACGCCTCTCCATTAATGCAAAAGAATACTTTTTCTTATACATTTGACAGCTAGTGATCTATGATAATCCATAATCAGTAAACGTGTGCACTCGTTTCCATCTGCATTTTGAAATGAAACTTTTCATTCATCACAAACATATCTTAGACATTTACGCAAGCAAGCTAAATAACCTAACGTGGAGCATTTTAACCCAACTTCCAAATTCAGAGACATTTCAACTAGCTAACTATCCAGTTATCTAGTAAAGTTACGCTAGCAGCTAGCCACTTAGCTAGATAGCTATCTTAGAAAAAGGAGTTGAACTTGGCACAGAGAGTCTGTTAGAACAGTTAACTGCTGAGCAAATCATTACTTTACTACAAAATGTCCAAATCGTATGATCGATATTAACATAAAAGGGAAACAGTTTACATAATTTCCAGTCGAATCAGCAGCCGGCACACAAATCAACCAATCACCTAATGGCCACACCCCCTCAAGTGTCATCAAAAAACTGTTAATAAAATCTGTTCATCTTAAAGAAAAATATTGGGAGAGATATTAGTGTGACAGAACATATCTGCCAAAAATATATTTGATGTAATTTGAAATTAAAATTTGTCGTCTGTGTCGTTCACTTTACACGGGAATGGGCGGGATTAAAGGTTGTATTGAACCTAGCCACTAGAGGGCATTGGACACACGGTGGCTTCACCTTTCACCCCCTGTCATCCAGTCCACTTGTATATACGGTCCATGGACAAAGAAGACAACATTCCCCCTACAGGGTTGAGATGGTAATGCAAAAGTTTAACAATAATATAATAATGTACACATGGCCATATTCTCCTGAAAGGAAAAAATGTAATACGAAGCAATTTTGAGCCATTCAGTTTTTATAAGAGTCGTATAAATGTTTTAAAGGTCAATAACAATAAGTTAAATAAGAACAAATACAGCAGTTTATTGTTATGATTACAAAACATCTATGAGACTCCCCAACCTCCCAATATCATCATAAAATATTACAAACAACCACATTAATTTACGCTAACACAAACACCATGAATACATAGAAGAAATATTGTAAGATGCAGCCATATTTCTGTTTTAGTTTATCGAGAAATGCTAGAGCAAACATACAGAAGAACACACATTCTCTTTTAGCAAATGTATTAAGCCCATGCCCTTCACCACATGAACATTTCAGTATAAGGGCTTGGAGTCATTACTGATGGCTACTGGTTATGGCCTGAAAACATTTCTGTGCTTTTCTGCCATGTCGTACACAGCCATGGATGTGCTTTTTATGCCCAAAACTAAAATATTCTCTTGAGACAAAAAATTATTGGGCTGGATATTAGCATAAATTAGCTCTTCAAAAATGTAGGCTATATATAGCTACAGTGTTCAGTCTTGTCACTGCATGAATTTTGCTGATGTCCATAGATTTATATAAAATAGGTAGTACTTCAACTGTCATTTCACGATGGCTTTTAAGCCAACTGACACTTCTGGATGTTGCTTTTTTATCTGCATTTATCCCTTACTCAACACATCTTATTGCTAAGAATAAATGCTTGCTGCATCATCACATTAGTTATGTCCAGAAATTCCCTTTTTACCATCTTTTTCTAAAAGCATCTCTCCATATACTGTGTTTTTGTATAGTCTGGTCCTGTTAGTGAATACATACAATAATAACTGACATTCTCTGCCCTCCCCTTCCCCCCCCCCCCAAAAAAGAAGCACAATTCACATGAATATATACATTCTTAAAATAAATATGACATGTGGTGAAGGGATGGAGAGAGATGGAGTAAGAGAGCAAGAGATAACTAGCTAGCTTGCTAGAGAAAGATAGATAGATAGATAGATAGATAGATAGATAGATAGATAGATAGATAGATAGAGAGATAGATAGATAGATAGATAGATAGATAGATAGATAGATAGATAGATAGAGTGAGAGAGAAGTGAGAAATAGAATGTTAGGTTAGAACTGAACCCTGACTGAAGACAGGTGAGACCAATTAAACATCTATTATTTCTATGTACATCTGTAATAGTCATACACAGCACAAAGACAGTCTTTATAAACAAGCAAAACATTACCACGGTTACCCATAGAAAATATCTACCGCTGATATGCAAAAAGTGACAGAACTACTTTTGAGTTACGGATTTCAACTTGGTGTTTTCAAACAGGTAAAAACTGAAACTACTCTAAAAGATTCAGCATCAGCCTTCTCCAAGTAAATGATGATGACAGTTTTTGATCATGACAGTGCTTTCCCTGTTTTACAGTACAGAACACATACTGCTGCCTTCCACTAGAATGAATATCTGTACATGCGGGCACGTAATGTCTCCTTAACTTGTTCTCAGTGTTTTGCAGAGAAGCCAGTAATCAAACTCTCAATTTTTTTTATTAATATGCAGGAAGAGAGAACTAATCTCAACCTGTGCTACAATATTTACATTTTCCTTTTTTCTGCAAATCCCTCGTTCTATGAAAGGAGAGATTTTGGTCCATTACTTTGTCTTGCAGAAACAAACCTTTTTGCTCAGAACAGGAAAAAAAAACATTATCCAAGCAAGCTTATAACCACCTCCATTTCCAGCAGTTTTGTTGAATTCCCCCACAGAAAACTGGCTTCAGCCTTTCAGTACCTATTTGAAAATCACTTGGTGATAATGTTCTAGGTGCTGAAGAAGATTTTGTTTACAGAGGGAATTGCAATGTGTGCTATTAATTGTTCAAATGTTGTTGTGACACTTGAGTTCCAGACTTTAAATATTTGCCACTCTACTTTGTCTGATGCAGACTAGCTCAGGAGTCCTCTCAAAATATTAATAAGAACAAAAAAGGTATCTGTTTACCAAGAATGGAGATTTACCATATATTTAAAAACTTTAAAAAATTACAAATACTAGAAGCCTTTACTGTTATCCTGATTATAAATCACCCTTGGTCTTGATACCATAAAAGGTTGGTCAAAATCATGTCAGAATGTATCATGTCATAATTATAACCTCAAAGGGGAAAAGGCTTCATTTTGAAGAATGATGGCACAGAGTGGAATCATGTAGAAATACTCCACAGCATTCTGTCCACCACTGTGTTACGCAGGCTGAGGATTAAAAGCATCTGACCCAACACAACAAGCTTTAAATAGTAGCATCGCCAAGTGCCAGTCTGATGTGTACGATGTTTGTGAAATACTGAGTTTGTTGTGAACCTGCAGTAGTAATGGTAATGTGGTGATCATTTAGCTGAAGGGTGACTGTGGCGATCATTTAGATGAAGTGCAAAAAAGCATTTAAAAAATGAATTTGTATATTTTGTAATGTGATTTCCCGATTTCCTATGGTATGAATGACTTTTCAAATCTGTGGTTCCAGAAATTTGTGACTCTGGGTATTACAGCTCAGTTTAAGCCAAAATACCATTCAACTGAAAATACAGCACCGTTAAAAACATGTCCTCACTGACTCAATATGCAGTGTGAAAATCAAAATTCAGTCTTGTGATGAGTCTGTCGATTTTGTGATAACAAATGGACACTGGGTATGAACACTTGATTTTGCTTCAGAAACAGTCTTCAGTGAAGTTACCTATCCTGGTTACGGAGAACACGGATGTTTTGTGAAACATGGTCACTGTGTCTGCATCGCTTTGGGCTTCTGATATTCTTTGGGATCCTGGAGTTCCTGGTATTCTTGGAATTCCTGGTGATCTTGGTGTTCCTGGTGTCCTTGGGTTTCCTGGTATCCCTGGAGATCTTGGTGTTCCTGGTGTTCTTGGGTTTCCTGGTATCCCTGGAGATCCTGGGACTCAGTGTGCCTGCGGTTGGTACGCTTGGGTTTAAGTGGCTGTGCGGGACTCTGCTGCTGCTGCTGCCAGTAGGACTGGCAGTACTGATTAATCAGGCGCACCTCCGGCTGTGGTGGGAGCTGGGCAGTCGGGGGCGAAGTCTGGGGCGGGGTTGGCAGAGGAGGGGGGTGGTGCTTGTGGGCATGCTGTTGATGATGTGCTGAGTCTGAGGGGCCATCCGGTGCCGTCAACGCCTCCACGATCTCACGGTCCAGGATGCGCAGCGCAACCCGCGCCACCGTGTGCTTAAAATTGTTCTCCGTAGCCAGGCAGTGGTAGATGCCGGCATCTGATTGGCTGAGAGACTTCAGCAGGATGCCGTGCCCTGTCTTCAGGATGTCTTTATCCCGACTGAGCTGTGAGTGATTAGGATTATACACATAAGACCTCACATACCGTAGGAATAGACCAAAAGAAAAAACAGGGAAGTACAAAGTAAGCAGAAGTGATGACCAGTAATAAAGTAGATTTGAGGGTGGGCATCTTACTGCTTTGCGCTTGCCGTCCTTCTGACAGAGCCATTTAACGGTAGCCTGGGGAGACCTGGGTTGGCACTCCAGAAATGTGCTACTGCCCTCCACCCCAAACTGCACGGTCTCCCTCAGCCGCTTCTCTACTGAGGGAGGAAGACATAGGGCACACTGTTGCCTTAAGTCACCTGTTACCAAGTCACCTATTGCCAAGTTCACATTATACACTTTTAGCCCTGATTTTCCACTTGTGAATAGTTTTTGAAGATCGCAGAGAAAAGCTCCAGATCAGAGGCAAATCTGCATTCAGCGGGGCTCGAAAATTGGCCCTGTGTGTGAATTTGTTCTTTCTCTCAAAGCCTTGCTGATACCTCACAATCACCTGCAAAGTATCAAGTAGGTTAAATATCTGGACCTGTCTCCTAATCCCATAGTGTGAAAAGTGTTGAGATAGCAGTGAGTGTGGGGACAAGCTGTAAGACAAGATCAAGAGGAAACCTGGAGGAAGGGTCAACATATTCTCTTCTTTTGCTTCTTTTTTCAGGAAATCAGAGCACAAACGGCTTGTCATCAAACACGGATGTTCTCGCTGACATCCCTACCTCACACCATGTCATCCTCCATGTCTGTTCTTGCATGTATTTTCACCACAAAACAGTTTGTTGACCAGACAGACTCGTCCCCCTTGTGAAAGTTCTTGTAATGTGAATAATCCCTGTCGCTGATCAATCGTGTTCACATTACAAGACTGCCTGATTACAAGACAGCAAGTTGTGTAGTGTGAACAGTACAGCAGTCTGATCCCTCTGAGAGTCATATAGTGAATTTGCGGCAAAAGCTATTTCTCTGATCTACTCCTGTACATTCTCTTACTACAGTTGCACTTCAAAACTTTAAAAACAAATTTTTCCACATATCACCATATAATGCCTAAAGTGCCTCTTTGTGAAAAACAGAGCTGAAGTTACATGGATATAAGGACTTTTCATGACACACTTTACTAAGTTCCAGTTTTTGAACTGCCTTTGTGCATGAGCACCTCCTGACCACACGTCCCTGTCCCGTCTTACCCACCTTTAGAGTTGAAACCCCGGCACTGGCGAAGCGGGTTGCCATGTTTGATATCCTGTCTCCTGCTCCTCCTGAAACATTCCCCACATTTTCATTTGTTAATAAAAACGAGACTCTTAAATACCTTAGAATTCCTTATAAAAAGGAAAAACATGTTTTTTGTAAAGATTTTTTCCGTCTTGGTCATTGTTAACAGCACATGCAGGCAACAGGTGGAGCACAGACCTCTTGGTGGCGGGGGTGAAGGCGGAGCAGCTCTCTCCGTCCCAGGCGCAGTAGGGATCGCGGGCCAGGCAGCAGTCGGCGCAGGCCTTGCCGTACACCCCGCACCGGTGCAAGGACACCTGGGTAAGGCCCCGCTCGGAGGACACATACAGCTGTTGCTGTGAAGCCCAGAGTGGAGAAGAAAGACACACTAACATCAGATAGAAAGCCTGGCTGTTTGTTTATTTGTTTATCTTTATGCTTGGTGATGGTTGCATTCTAGAGAAATGTAATAAACTTGAATATAAAATGGCAGAAAGCTTGTGTATATATTGAAAGATATGGCTGTTGACTGAAAAAAGTCTTACCCTTTTAGAGGAAATTTTCAGACTTTTAACTGGTGCTGGCATCTAAAAAAAATACCAACGACAGATGGTCAAAAGCAGATCGCAACCCCTCAAATGTTACCTGCAACATCACAATAGTGTCACTAAATTAAAATCTCTTTCATTTGTGTAACATGGGACCCAGTAGGCGGCACGTTTACCCTGAAAACCTCCACCTCCTCGAGAATGAGCTCTTCTGTTGAGCTCATGTCTTTTGGCAGGACGATCACTTTTTGGACTGTTCCTCGGTCTAACAAAGAGCAGGTCAGATCCATCACTCTGATCAGCAAACTTTCACATATACCAGAGCATTGCAGCCGTACAGGCTTTAATCCTTGAATTATTTATTGAATTCATTAATATAATCAATGAATATGATTTGTTACAATTTTTAATGCATAGGCATTTTTTTATCCTTTAAAAATAATTCCACACTTGGGGGAATAAGTAAGTAATCAAGGAAAGCAAGCCGAATAAATTCTAAAATATAAAAAAAAAAAAAAAATAAAAAAACGCATTATTTGGTAAATTTATTTTAATACTCCCAGAAATTGATTAAAAATGAGTCTTCTACTAAATTGTAGTTAC
>JAOXYF010000022.1:2492534-2502972 GCA_028565775.1 Sternarchorhynchus goeldii
TATAAATAAATAAAAAATATCTAAAAATATTTAAAATATATATAAAAAATATATAAAATATTACCTGTGCCAAGGAAGAGCACCTCATATCTCCCATCCACAGCATCCACCATGTCCACAGCAATGGTGGTGAAGCGATAGTCCACACCTGTGCGCACCACCAGGGGGCGCTTGTGGCTCGGATATATCGGATGGTACATGAGAGGGTGTGCACGCACAAAGTTGACAGCTTCGTCAGAGAACGCTTTAGTGGTGTGGAGACCTGGGGTAAACGTTCCTCCAGGGCACTGAGTTTTGCCAGGGAGAAAGCGGAGTGAGACCATCCCATAAACCCAGGAAAAACACAACACTTTATATAGGCTGTGTAATGTGATAAAAAAAAGAATGATCATTAATCAGTTTCCATTTGGTTCATTTCCATGTCCTTGTGTCTCATGTGGAAATCAGGCCCTATTGAAAGTACGTACCGTTCCAGGGCGAGGGTAGGGGATTTTGCCAGTGTAAGGAGTCCACTGGTAGTTGTGCCCGTGTTTGTGTGAGAAAGGACCGTTGAAGACGTTTCTGATATCAGCCATGGAGTACACACACACTGCTGAAGCCTTGAACACAGAGCTAGATGAAGAGAGTGTGAGAGAGACACACAGAGGGACATTCTTACATTCTCAGAGGGAACACAGTCACAGCCTGACACTGTGAAATAAACCACCACACAGTGAAGCTCAAGATTACTCAAGATTACATGACTTAAAAGGAGCTGCTTGTTCAACAGCGTGAAGCCAGAGGGGCAGTTAGTGAACCCGAGAAACCCTTACCCAGCAGTGGAGAACACAGCGTACACAGAGGGGCTGCGCTCGTCATGGGTCCGCTGGATAAATACGTCCCCTAAACATAAACATATGAATCTGTCACTGGTGTAGTCCACTGAAGTGGAACCAGAAGACAACACATGGTGAAGGAATGAAGAGACAAAACACACAGTGTCTCACTTAGTTCATCAAAATATGTCTCAACTCCTTCTGCACCGATTACAGAACAGACCAGGCGAGCCTTCAGGAAAGTTGTCCATTTATTTACCAGTGACCTTTGACCCCCATCATCATTCTAAGGAAGAAGAGACATAGAAAAGAAAGGGCAGTGACAAGAACAGGCAGTGCAACTGTTTTGTACTACAAGCATTCGTAAATCTTGATGTGGAATTTTGTTTACCATGTTTATACTGACTCTTTTAGTCCTTTTAACCTTTAACGTTTAACCTAGTAACCATTCCCCAACACTAAAAAGTGAGTCATTGAACATGTTGCAGAAGCCTTTTCTGTGGAGGAAGAGCCTTTTCTCTTACCAAACACACTCTGCCCACTCTGGCCAACACACTCGGTGTGCTGCCCCCTGCTGCGTCCAAACTCTTCTCTCGGAAGAAGAAATACAGCTTGTCGTCGTTTTTTTCTGCACTGTCTGGAATTTTCTGGATTTTTACAAACACAGGTTCTAAAAGGGATAGAGAGAAAGCAAGAGTGACAGACAACAGGTTACAATTCAGCTTTCCCAGTATCACTCACTCATCAAGTCTCCCCAGTTTAACACTTCTCTTTTGCTGTATATCCAATCAGGTTGTGTTAAAAGTCGTACCATTCAGCCATCGGGAGTCGTACTGCTCTGTACGGACGGCAGGCCTGTCTCCCAGGGTCCTAAAGATGGCAGGGTCTGTGCCCATGAAGTCAACGTGCACCCCAGCATACAGGTTACCACCTGAGTGAGTAGGAAGGTGTGGAGACACAGATGACTGGGTTAATGTAGCATGATTCAGGCATAGGAGCTCTGAACTCCTGAACGTAGAAAGGAGGGAGGGAGCACGTACTGATAAGAGCAGCGGCATTTTCTTGCCGTGGGTCATACGAGCACTTTCCCTTTCCTGAGTCCACATAGCCAGGGACTAGTCGGAAGACGTATTCCTGAAACACACACATACACACACACACATACACAGGCAATAAATGTGACTACAATGGGTAGGAGTGGTATGTATCAGAACTAAAGATTTCAGTGCTTGTGTGTTGGTTTTTGTGTGTGTGTGTGTGTGTGTGTGTGTGTGTCTACCTCTGCCCTCCAGCCTCTGTTGATGAACGTGCAGATGGGTTTGTAGGCTCCGGTGCCACACGTGTACAGATGAGTCCTGTTCCACGGTTCGATCAGACGCACGAAGTTGGCGCATTCTCCCTGCGTCAGGAGAGAGAAGATACGTGAGGACTCCCTTTGTCCTTCACGCGTACATGGAAAATAACATCCAAACCACAACAGCAGATGTGGGTGTTTCATTCCACATCTGTACGGAGCAGAACCCAGGCCTAATGGATCTCACCTGTCCTCCTTTTCCAGCCATTTTACACTCTCCTTTCCTCTGGGCAGTGGCAGGCCAGTGGATCTACGATCAAACACAGGAGTTGCACAGCTCCTACCGACTTTAAACCATTAAGCGGTTAATGAATGCATGTCGAGGACCAAAAACTGGAGAAGATCTCTCTCGTCTGACTTACGATGAGCGGCTCCTTGTTGATGTTCTGCATGTCCAGGGACACCAGGTACTCGCGGCTCCCCAGGTAAAGGCGGCCCTGGTCCTGGTCCATGTGCAGGATGCGGTAGTCACTGGTGTTGAACGAGAAGCTGAACGGTCGGCTGGTCCTTGTTTCCAGCAGCTCTGCGTGGGCCGGGCGGAAGAGCAGACATCAGCCTCGACTGGGATTCAAACCCAGTAACCTCTTAACATCAGGGCAGTAGGGAAACTTCACATGTGGAAGTTCATGTGCTGGCAATATGTTGTCATCCATTCAACTATAGCCTTTTGTAGATTTACATGATCAAGTTTGGGAAAAACCATAAGACAAAAGTAAAGCACGCATGGAGTGAAGCACGTCAGAGTCTTTATAACTTCATAGATACACATAGCAGATCAGTGTAAAAATGACAGTCATTGGCCTGTGCTTGAGACGGGGATTAAATGTCAGAATCTATCCCTCATCCAGCGTGAATAGTCTGAGATTAAAGGTCCTAATCTTATGCACACAGTCCTTGTATTTCTGACTCATACAGCAGGTGGCAGTAATCTCCGCTCCATTACATGGGTCCGTGCGTTCATCTCTCACTGTGTCTCTCTGTCTCCCGCAGCGGGGGGTGCAGATCGGAGCAGGTGCGGAGATGAAAGATGGGTTCAGCTGTCTGGGCACGCTGGCCGGCCGTGCGCCGAACGCCCCTTGCTCAACCGCCCCCCATCGCCCCCACCCCCTGACACCACCCTCCACCCCAAAGGGCTTTAGCACTGGCGTGTCCTGCTTCAGCGATGCTGTCAATCACAGCGAGGCGCTTTACAGTGAACGCTCGCCGCATCGCCGCATGTGTTCACATAGCTTGACATCACAAAAGGAAGGAGGAGCAACGCCTGCCATAGATATCATGTGACAGTCATGTGACAGTCATGTGACTGGAGAATGAACAAGAGAGGTAGAGAGAAAGAGAGGTGGGGGATAGAGAGAGAAAGAGGGGGTGTGTGTGTGTGCGTGTGCATGCGTGTCTATGTGTGTGTGTGTGTGTCTATTAGGGGTGTGTAGAAAGATGACTTTAGTTATAAATCTGACGTTATGAGGACGTGCTGACATCATTGTCCTCTGAAAGAACAAGTGGTTTTAGCATATGACAGGGAGCTTCAAGGTACGAATAGCAAAGATCAAACCTATAAATTACTTTATGTTAGTCTCATACCACACTACAGTTCCATCACAGAGGACTGCTAACCAACCTCAACTTGGGTCCACAGTTTGAATAAATAGAAATAACACTAATAGCAGTGGGGAGAAGGTCATATTGAAACAAGGTTCCTCTTTTTTCATGAACCAGATTTCAGGTTCATGCTTATAATTTTCTAATTAATCTAATTGGATGCAGCCACTAAATTTTACATAATTTAAATTATGTAAGTGGAGGAGATTACAAAAGGGTGTTATATTTTATTTACTATTTTATAATAAAGACAGCTGTTATAAAATTACACTTTGTTAAATTACAGGATATTAAATAACTAATAACAGGCCTAAAAGAAATGAACATGTAAAGGTAGACAGTGTAAGTGCTATTAAAACTTCTCATGTATGTGAATGCAATGAAGGGGTGACGTGCATGCTAATATAATGTTTGTTTGGTGTTCTTCTTGGTGCTCGAGCTATGTGGTGAAGTGTGTGTGTGTTTGCGTGTGTGTGTGTGTTTGTGTGTGTGTTTATGTCTCTCCCTATAGCCCTCTGGCAGCTGTATGGGTGATCCTCCAGCCATGTTCAGAATCTCACCGAGTCAGGCTGGGATTCCTGGCTGCTCACTGCCTTCTTGGTCCACAGATCTATTCTCAGCTCTTCTCTCATCCCCGTCCAACAGGCTTTAACCACAAAATCCACTACCTTTGTGCGAGGGAGGGGCACAGGGTCAGGCCTTTGCAGGAGGACGCGCCGAGCCGCCCGCAAAGGGCGGCCAAACTGCCTCGGTCTGGATCTGTACCCACCCAGCAGCAGAGAGAGAATGACACAGAGGTGGGACATGTTCTCTTCTGAGAGAGCCACTAAAATTTGTCCCACACTGCTAATGGCTTTGCGACTATGTGACTGGTAATAGCGTTGTGGAAGGCACTGCTGTAGGCTGACAAACAAGACATTTTATGCTAGGTAAAGAGTTTGAAGAGGTTGAATTCATTTAGTAATCATTTACTAATTAGTAATCGTTTTGGTAATTATTTAGTAATCATCCGGCCTCTATTAGCTTTGTATTTACTATACAAGCAGTAACACAACATGTCTGATATTTGATTCCTTTAGCCTCTCCTCTGACATCCTGACTAGCTGCATACACCAACAGCCAACACAGCCACTGCTGCAGTGTTTGAAGACCCCGAACGGCAGTCAGATTGTTTACAAGTCCACTAGCTATGACCCCATGACCCCAGTGACCTTGACACAACACCTAGGAATATCATCACATTAACGCATACTTAATGAAGTGCAGTAAGCCAGCTCTCAAAACGCTGAATTTCAGTTCAGTCCAAAAGGAGTCTGGTTTGGTCATTTGCAGAACTTATGGGCATGTGGGTGTACACGTCTGAGCTCAAGACCCATGTGACAACAAGGGAAGAGATGGGAGAGAATGTGCACTGAGGTTCTGCTGATGTGACATGCTTGTCAGATGTAAAGGAACTTTCCATTCACCTCACAGACTGATAGTTATAGGGAAACTGGACATGTGTCATATCGAGTTTCTCTATAACTAATGTTCAGTCCAGTAGACTGAAAGAGAAAGCCTGGTGGAGAGCCTGGCAAAATCCAGAAGTGCCCTGAAATAATCTGAACTGGACAGAAATATCTGGCACACATTCTACCTACCTTTACCGTTTATTATGTATCACAAATCTAGCAGCAGACATTTATTGAGTAGAAGTAGTGCAAGGAGCCCCATTTATAGACTGGATTTAGGAAATATCTGCCAACTGGCAGTCAAAACTTTGGTGACTATGAGTCACCAGCTTGTGCCAGGGTCTGTGCCACAGTCCAAAGCTGGTGTAATAGGATTCATCTGTGGAGAACAAAAGTGATCACATTTTCCACTTGCAGCCTCCCAGACCGGCTGGAGTTCAGGCTGACCTCACGAAACAAGGCCTCTCGACTGAAGACACACAACCCAGCACAAGGAGAGACATAGCTCGGGCCACACACACACACACACACACACACAGACACACAAAAAATTAAATTAAAATCATATGTGGAGCAGTAATTAGGGTTAAAACCAAAATAATAAAACTGATGACCTGTCACTTTGGAGTATATATTTTCCACCGGCTGCTACAGTCTATTTAGGTTCTGCTGCACATAGGAAGTGTCTTTGACCTGGAACTGAAATAACCAGCTGGAGGTGAGTCATTTCTGGATCCAGGTGGAGGGAATGTTCCATGTGCTCCTAGGTAAAGCTGCCAGGCCATGATTCCTTTCACAGCTATTGGTTTTCTTATAATTTGTTTTAAGAAGTGAGGTTTCTTTAAGTTTTCTAAAGAAAAAAGTCTTTATACCACAATGTGGACTTGATGCATGATTCAAGGACATTCATGTTTTGTCTTGGTGCTTTATAGTGCAAAAAATCTTTTAATTCTGACGGTACCCACCACATGGTGAGATCATTCATAATCAACACCTGCAGCACCTGAGCAACATATAGGGTTGTGAACAGGGGGCGTGTCTATGGGTGGGGTGGGGAGGGCATTGGTCCAACCATGGTAAAGTGACCTGTTGAACATGTTTGTAATCCAAGAAAAACTGTTAAGACCCTCTGATTCTTGTTCACTCTTTTTTCTTTGTTTCTTATACTAGTGGTCTTGTATAGTTTATGTTTACACATTTTGAAAGCTGAGCATTTCTTTTAAGTGAAGAGCTCGGGTGGTGGCTGCTGGTTTAGTGATCATTAAGCCCAGCTAGTTAGTTTGCTCCAGGCTTTCTGCAGCTGATCTCTTGCTATTTATTTCAGATTGTTTCAGGTTTAACCACAGACCGATCTTGTAATTAATTACTATATGATTGAAACTGGGATCCAATCTTATAAAAAAAAAAAAATCACTACATTTGCTAATCATACTGGGCCTAAACATCATTCTATCCCAGCAGAACTAACTATCCTATCAAATGTCCATCAAACAAAAGATCAAAGATCCAAAACAAAATTTGTTCACGTTTTTATCTCTAGTTCATTATGCAAATGCTCATCATAAAATCTAAAAAAAACCCCTACAGTATTGATTATTTTTCTTTTTCATGGGGTAATAGCTCCAGACCCCCCTCCCACCAAACCATATGCTTTAACTGTATTCCTTTTGTCCCTCCACTAAACTATATCCTTATTTATATAACCTCTTTTATAAAAACAAAATTTTTGATGTTGCCTACCCAAATTATCCAAACACCTACCCAAAGATGACAACCTACTAACATCTCTGGTTGGGAACCAATAGTGCAAAGGAAAATAATGTCCACACTCTTCCCATACATATCTGCCTGGGGTTTATGAGGGCGTTCCATGTTTAATAGCTCATTAAGCCCAGAATTCCAGTTTGAGAGCCAAGAGCGTGTCGTTTCAGCTGTATCCATTGGGGCACCCTTTGGCCAGAACAAATGTACTTTTTATAATGCAAAATATGGTGAGCAGCGTGCATGGAAAATTGTACCTTATTTAAAGACCTTCTGATGAGTATAAATTCAACTACATAATTGAACAGGGAGGTAGTGGAGGCTAAACGTTTTGATCTGTTCTTTGTGGAGACTTATTTTTGTGGAGATTTTATTTGCTGCAGTGCATTTTGAAAGATGTCTGTTTTGTTCATAGTGAAAAGCAGGCCTATTACAAAGCAGTGTTATACTATGAAGGAAAGGCTTCTTGAAGATAAGATCTTCTTGAAGATAAGATCTTCTTGAAGATTAGGTCTTCTTGAAGATCAATATTATTATATCTTATATTTGTATGTTTATCTTTAGTCTTTATGTTTTTAATTTAGTTTTTAACATTGTTTTTACAAACTTTTAGGCAGCAGGTCAGTTTGGACTACCTGGAGGGGGAAAACCCAGCAGTCGGTTTGGCAGCAGTTCAAGAAAGTCAGCAGGAAGATTCAGACTGTTTAAAGAGTACAGAATACCTTCTTCATCTGTATGTTTCCTCTGGACACTGCCAGTCTGAGGCTAGTCTAAACTCCAACTGGCAGTCCACCCTTAATTTTTTTTTCCTTCTTAGGCCGTTACCTGCCCACCTCAGAGGTTTGTTAGGAAAGGTAGCAATTAAAAGTCCTTGATCTCACTTCACTCATGTTAGGGTAGTGGTTGGGTAGAAAATGTCCATTGAAGCACTTTCTTGGAAACTGATTGGTGATTATTCTGCATTGCTCACAAGTGACTGACCCCAATAAGAAACGAGCAGCACTTTGTAGAGTGCTGTTAGCCTTGTGACACTAAGCAGTCAAACTTCTAAACATTATGAGTAGTTTGGGCTGAATTAGAGGCTCTTGGCCAGAGCTGGCTAGAGACCAATACATATTTATACACAGGGCATCAAATTCCATGGAATCCTAACCAGATACCAGTTTTGGCATTTGAATGACTAAGACTAAGATTTATTACCATGATTATTTGTCTGGGGTCAATGTAAAGAGGCAACTTCTTCCCAGAGACTATTCCACACGAAGGCCATGCTGAACTTTCACTTGAGAAGGAATGTGAAACAGGCCAAATATATTGACCTACCATGTCTATTTGCACTACTCATTACAGGTCCCTATTATGGAAACAACCAGTCTGTGCTAATTACTGGTAACAATATGTAGAGTAAATACTTTAACACCTAGCAAGTTGTAAATCTCATCATTACCTCATTGCAAGCATATTTCATTAAGCAATACTTAATACTTGAAATTACTGATTTGTGGTCGGTTTGGTTAAAAACTTCTGTCTGCTCAACTTTTTCTTTTTTGCTGTACCAGAAAGTTCTGGAGTTGCAGATTCAATCTCTGTTTAAACCACCTGGATTATGGCCTCTAAATTATAAGACAATCATTTTGCCTCTTCAAGACCCTCTAGATCAGAGTCGCATGAAGCCGCATGAGTTCTGGCAGCAGAACATTCATCAGAGGAAACATGACTTCCCATAAGACTATTTCTGAAGTGCTGGCTATAAATCCTGCCTGTTTTCCTAGTTATTGCATATATTTATGTCTTTATTGTTTCCAAAGAAGTTTCCCCACATATCCAGTGGGGCGTCACTGACAGTATGTAAGCGTGAGGCAGTCTGGGAAAAGAGCCAGAATCTGGGAAGAGGCAACAGGCCAGCTATAATCAAACCTTACAGGTGAACTGAGGGCTGTGTACATAAATCAGAAGTGGATACAGGCAAAGACTGGACATCCAAGAGCAACTCCTTTATAGAATCAAAGAACATAACAGGTTGTGGTCAGGCAAAAGTTGGGGTTTTTTTTTTTGGCCACAACCAACGGCTGTGAGGGGAGTCACCAACACACACGCATGCGCCTGCGCACCTTCTACGAGTGCAGAGGTGTTTAGGACGGGGAGATTTAGGGAGGTGTAACATTAGGGCTGAGGTCTGGGACACGCGTGTTAGGGCGCAGGACGTATTTAGAGATGACAGAGGTTGCCAGGAACCTCCGAGTAGAGCTGCTTCTCGGCGGGGCTTGGCGGTGTTTCTCGGGAGGGCCCGTGGCTGGATGACACCAGCTGAAGCCCCGCGCAGGCCCCCTGGCTGGCTGGCATATTGGAGCAGGTTACTGGCGCCGGGCCCCTGCATGCCTGGGGGGCTTCCCCGTGCTGTGGCTAAGGTAAACATGGCAACCACGCAGGCTAATAATACCCTGGCAGAATCACAGCCTTATCCCCTTTCCCCGAAAAGGGATCTGTTCCACTGTCACCTACGCACACAATAACTCCACTCGGCGGCGTGCACTTACAGTGTGTGTGTGCGGACACACACGTGCCCACGCACTCTGCTCCTCTTGCTCTCTTCTCTCTTTCTGTATGTTTTACGTGCATATACTTGCACAGCCCCCCATTACACACACACGCGCATGCACAAGCGCATTCACACACACACACACACAAACACACACACTCACACACACCCGCCTTCCATGTCCTTCTCTCCACCTCCTTTATCTCCCTTGCCTTTGGGCTGTTCATCAGTCCTGTGTTTCAGCTCCCTGCCACTATGCTCTTTTTCTTTTCACTCTTCCTCCCTCTCTGGCTAGCACACTCTCTCTTTCTCTCTCTCTGTCTCTCTCTCTGTCCCTCACTCTCTCCATCAGTCCATACCTCTGGCCTTTTCTCTACCCATACAATTTATTCTGCAAGTCTTTCTCCCCTTCAGCTCTGTCCTACATTCTATTTTTCTGAATATCTGCTCTCTAACAATGCCTCTCACATATAAAACCATCCTCATTAACATGTCCTCCTGTATTCCTCCCTGCATCTCTGCACCTCTTGTCTGCTCTCCCCTGGGCTGAGGTTATGCTGAAAGGCCAGCATCCTGGGAGCACTATGCCATGTTGGACCCTGGCACACTGCCAGAAGGTCCTGCACTCAAACTCCCTGCAGGGACAGCAAGCATGTATGTGCGTGGGTGTATGTGTGTGAATGTAAGTATATATAAATGTGTGTACATGCATGGATGGATATGTGTGTGTGTGTGTGTGTGTGCGTGGATGTATATGCATGTATATGGGTTGATGCAAGTGAATGTGTGTGTGTGTATGTGTGCATGGATGTGTGTGTGTGTGTGTGTGTGTGTGTGTATGTGTATGTGTGGATGGATGTGTGCGTGTGTGTGTGTGTGTGTGTGTGTGTGTGTGTGTGTGTGTGTGAATGGGAAGGTT
>JAOXYF010000022.1:2506364-2532399 GCA_028565775.1 Sternarchorhynchus goeldii
CCCCCCCCCCCCCCCCCCCCCCCCCCCCCCCCCCCCCCCCCCCCCCCCCCCCCCCCCCCCCAGAGAAAAAGAGAAAAGGCAGAAAATGAAGACATCTGTTAATTTGCCCAAAACATAAAAGCATCAAATGGAAGCTGAAACTACAGAATAGTCTAATGTTATATATAATAGTCTAACAATATATATATATATAAATGTATGTGTTGTAAGGGGAGGGCACTGGAGCAGGGACAGACCCTTCCTGCTGACCTGGAGCTTGTATTCTCCCTCCCA
This sequence comes from Sternarchorhynchus goeldii, assembly GCA_028565775.1. Classification (NCBI taxonomy): domain Eukaryota; kingdom Metazoa; phylum Chordata; class Actinopteri; order Gymnotiformes; family Apteronotidae; genus Sternarchorhynchus; species Sternarchorhynchus goeldii. The sequence continues at coordinate 2,506,638 of JAOXYF010000022.1, forward strand.
GGCCTTTTGCCGAGCTCCACTAATCAGAAACGGGACACACAAGTCACCCATCCATAGCGAGCAAACACTAGGGTGTTTGCGGAGGTGATGACTGTGTTTCAGGGTCAGTTCGGAATGAAGTCCTGTTTGCCATCAAAAACCGGCTGGGTTGAGCTGGGGAAGCGAGGCGGGGGGGGGGCTTTAATGCAAACCAACGATGCGATAAGGAATGCAGGGACCTCTTCAATAGACTACAGAGAACAGAATGTTTTAAAGGTCCTCCCAAGTGGAACCCCAAGAACAGTGCTACCAACGGCACACTGCCAGAGTAGAATTTTTCAAATCCTTGGTTGTTGTTGTTTTTTTTTAAATACAGCTCAGTTAAGAATAAGAATTGCTAGCCTAATTCTTTTATAACAAGAATCCGTGGTAAAGATAAGAAGCACCTGTCTCAGATAAACTGCATAAAGCAGTGTCTAAAAGAACAACGTTCAACAGTTCTAATGTCTTACAATGCAAGTAAAGATCCTCCGAAATAAGACAGAAATGAATATGTAAGCCTTTGCCACAAACCTAAAAGTTTAAAGTTTAAAAGTGATAATGCTTACCTTCTTACTATAGCCTTAGGCCAAACTATATTATAATCATCAGGTTTACACATAGTATTTTCAGAACAGTGCTGTGGAATCATCTGTAGACCATGTTCTCAAACATTCCAAACTGTAAATCCAAGCTTGTTAATTCATCAACAGGACAGGAATTGGGTGTAGTGTGAGACAGCAAAATTGCTTTCTTAAACTCTCATAGACCATGACTGCAGCCATGCAGTGTTGTGCCACAGCTGGTGCTGTTATTTCAACATTATGGTAAGACCTGATAATGAAAAGAACATATCTCATCTAATAACTTGACCACTCCTACTTCTGTGCTCATTGAAAGGCTTTGCATAGTGATGCATGATTGTGCTCCATGGTGTGTTGTGCAGGCTCACAGATTTTTGAACCATTCTTTTCTGGAAGTGCATCCTGCACTTTTTTGGAGGAAATTGGTGGAAATATCTAAATCCAATCCACATCACAGAATCCCTTAATCACTCCTCCCTTTGAAAAAACACAGGTATCTGAAGCTTGTTTAATCCGAAGACCAGCTACAGTGTAAACAATTACTGGATGCAAAGCTGAAGAGTACATTCAAATACACAATCGCACGTTTCTGCACTTCCCCAAGGGTATGAATGCACTGAACTTCTGCGTGTGATTATGCAAGACCAAATCCAAAACTCAGTATAGTTCTATGTAAAGATATAACTTTTGCACAGTATCTTAGAATGGCAAACACTCTGTCTCTCTCACACACATACATTTAAGATGCTAAAGGAACTGCTCTAAAAGCTGCTGAAAACTCTCCAGCAAAAAGCTCTGTTTATGTGCATATTATTAATAGATATTATTTATCTTTTCCATCCTAAATGTGCACACAGTTAGATTTCAACGTGTCACTTTTCAGTTGTTTTTTTTTTCTAACCCACTGCTATAAAAAAAAAAAAAAAAAACTTAGAGTGGAAGCCTGTTCATTAAACTGCAGGCTTAGGGTAGGAACATGATGAGCAGGTCCTGAGGCTGTTAGCTCCCTCTTGGTGGCTTGGAAGTGGGCAATAAGTGCTGTATTTCTAGGCCACCTGCTCTCTGGGGACCTGCAAGAAACAGTCCGTGAGGAGAAATCTAAGGTGTACAGGATGTTATTGGCATATCATTTTCTATTCTGACATTACAATCTACAGCTTTGGCCTTAAGGGAGGTGAGGGGGTTCGGCACGTCTTAAAAAATATTACATCTACTTGCATACATCATACAAAACACAGTAAATGGTGACAGTTCAGCGGTTCCAGCACTGACAGCTCTTGATTAGAATCTGTAACTTTAAATATCCCTCCTAAATCCAGCTTTCTACATTTTCTGTAGTCAGGAGAGAGAGAGAGAGGGAGAGAGAGAGAGAGAGAGAGAGTGCTCAAAGTACTCCCACCTTCTTTACTTCTCTTCCACTTTTCCACTGGAACAGATCTGAACCACAAATTTGTAGTTGTGGAAAAGAACGATAAGAGATGACGAAGTGCATGGACTTCAACTACATTTCAGCTCAGAGAAATGGAGCAAAGAAGGCTAGTAAGGGTTGGAGAGAGGCAACACAAGCCTGAAAGCTGCCACTTACACTCCTCTGGTAGAGAAAGTTCTAGAAGCACTTAGGGCTTTCCCTTCACCATATGACAAGGTTAGGTTAAGTAACGTCTAACTTAATGTTTGCATTCATTACCCCAGAGTACTCCTGGATCATATGTTGCCCCTGATTTGGAAAACAGCTCCCAGGAAGCTGAAGAGAACATGAAACCTCTTTTAAAAGACAAGCTTGCTCATTTTAAGCCCATACCTGATACAAATTGTTCCTTCCCATCATATATAGTCATGAATAGTATAACCTTGTTATAAGCTATGGAAATGAGAACCTGAACGTTCCTCTCTGGCCTTTACAACGTTCCATATGTAAAGATGGAACATATTTCCATTGGGTGATTATTTAAACCTTCAAAAATGTGAAAAATATCCTTTTCGTAAGCAGGAATAATCATGCTTGTCATATTTAATATGTTGTAGGTCCATTTCTTTTGTCACAATACATTCCAACCATTAAACAAACTTTAAAATTCACATGGCTAAAGTTAAAAAGTGTGGCTCAACTGAATGACAGGCTTATAGCAAGTCAAAGTCAAACTTCACTTTCTTTTTTGGTTTTGGATGTACAGATATGATCCTTTTAAATAGTGTGTTTAATCTGTTAAATCAAATGCATATAGATATTTAGACATCTGTTACTGGCTGTCATTTTGTGATTGCACTCCACTTGAAAGTGTGCTAAAAATAAGTGCCTCTAATGGAGAATCATCCTTTTTCATAACAACTTGGAAAAAGATTGCTTTTACTAGGCTCATCTTTCTCAACAGTTCATCATATTCGAGATGTCACTATAAGACTATATGTATACACCCTACTGTCAGCCAGCTAAGTGCATGAAGAAATGGAGAAGATATGAAGAAACTGGCTCTTCTCCAAGAAAGCACCTGGGCTTCTGCAAGTTGTGCAGCATTCTGATGCATTAAAGCACCTTAAAGACCAGATTTGCATTTGAAATGCTACGAAATGCAAAGTTACTTGTGTGATATGAAGTATAGTCCAGTTTCTTGTGTGACATGAAGAACAGCCTGTTACTGGGACATTTTTCACATAGACCATACTGCTAGTGAGCTGACAGAAAGCAACACACAACAACTTCCTCTAAGTACAGGTACAGACAAACAATATGGTGCCAAATCCCAGCAGTGACCCAAATACATTGACAGCATCTGGCTGAACATTATTTACATTTAGGGCATTTGGCTGACGCTTTTATCCAAAGTGACTTACAACTGTGACTGGATACATCTTGAGCAATTGAGGGTTAAGGGCCTTGCTCAGGTGTCCAACAGTGGCAACTTAGCAAAAGCAGGGCTTGAACCAGCAATCTTCTGATTACTAATTACTTCTGATTGAACGTTTTCCCAGTCCCAACATCACAGCCTGTGTCGCTTAGCTGCAGGAAAGGTGATCAAATGCTAATGCAGACAGACAGTATGTCAGTAGCCACTGGATAATGCAAGTCCGTTGGCATTTAAGAGAATAAGATCAGGCCACACCTCCCAGCATGGCAAAACCAGAGCTCTTGCATCATGTAGAACCAATGTACTCCATCTTCCACTTCCCTCATCTCTCTCTCTCTAACACACACACACACACACACACATACCCCGACTCTGCCTGTCTCTGATTATAATCCCCCCCCACCCTCCCTTCAGAAGTGTCCGATCCCTCAAAGTGGCGCTCTTGTGTTGTAATACTCCAAACTGAGCTGAAGAGCATTAGGACGACTTTACACAGGGGAGGGAGAGCTGCTCACACGCCTTCCATCGCATTCCAACACCTGTTTCGATGGGCCTTGCTCTTTTCATTTACACGATAAACACTGGATTCCTCTGCAATTCCCCACCCCCTAACAACAGGTTAATCTATTCATAGCTTGCAGCTGTTTTCCAACATCAGACACTTTATGATGCAGCACTGCTTCTATGTCATATTTTGCAATGGGATTTTCCAGAATTAAGTGCAGCAAATTATAAAAGGAGCCATGATGAGCAGGAGCTTGTTTCTTGTAGCCAATTTGTCAATTGAGTGGACAGGTTGAGTCAAATATTCTCCCTTCACAGAAGCTAGTAAACGTTGGGTACATAACTCACAAATATGAGATGTGTGAAAATGGAGAGTTAACAGATCTGACAAACTTTCTCTGCAAAAAATCAGAAGATTGGCACTGACTAGTCTAACTCTTCGGCGAGCTCTGACCGGTTGCGCACAAGTCCTAGGGTGTCTTTAACATTCACTTTCATTTGACTTCCTGGTGTGATGGCTTCATTTTTCTTCCCATTCAAAACACTCAGAGTAAAAAGAGTGGACTTGTTGGTTTCCATGGCCATTGAAAGAGTCTACAGTAGGTCTTTGCTTGGCACAGGCCCAAGAATCTTCTGAATGGAGGATTAATGCCCCCCTGGGCTGACAGCTGCAGGGATTAGCCTTCCTTGCTCACTGTCATTGACGTCCCCTGTATTGTGTCTTTCCCTGTAAAAGTGGCACCAGAATTAGGAGGGGCATGTAAGGGTTACTGGGGTTAACATTCTGGAGTCCTGTCAGGTGATTCTGTTTTTGTGGTTTCAGAGATACACACAAACATAGCAAAGCCTTGTCATTTCAGTATTTATAAAGACTTTGTTATTTATAAAGCACTGTATGTAACCCGCTACGGTAATGGATTTCGCTGACGTAATCGAGATTAGTAGTGAAGGAACTACCCATCAACACAAAGAGAACTTTGTCCTTCCCTTGAGAAACTCCTAAGAGGAATCTACCACTGCCTTTGCCAGCCTTATATGGACCACCATTTCTTAATGGCCACTTCAAAGCTACTATTTAATCCACCCCTTCAAAGATTGGCAGCCACAAAATTACTCTAACGGTTAAATATTAAAACATCTGTATGATGTTAATAGTAAATGTGCAACTGGCTGCATAAAAAGCGACATGCAGAGAGTAAAATGCAAAGACAAAGAAAAACGGCGGCCGTGAACAATCAGCCTCATTCGAGTCGGGAGTGAAAACATGGGCGGAGCAGAGCTCGTTCACTTGAAGGTGATAGATGAGATGAGGAATTGCAGGGAGACAAGACTTATTAGAAAAGTGGCACCCTGCCATCTCCATGGCGGTATCACTAAATTATCACTTGTGCCCCCAGTTCCCCCTCCTCTTGACCCCTGGAGTCCAGCCCGGCCCCCGGCTGACCCCCACCAGTGCAAGAGAAGCTGTCATGACAACCGCCTCGGGAGGCTTGTTGGATTTGTGCGAAGCAATGAGTTTACGTATGAGTAAGCCTGTATATATGTGTGTGTGTGTGTGTGTGTGTGTGTGTGTGTGTGTGTGTGTGTGTGTGAGAGTGTGTGTGTGTGTGTGAGCCAGAGCAGGCCTGGCAACTGCCTGAAAGCAGATCCATTGATGACAAACAGGATGCCAGGAGTGCTGGTAAAATGATGATGAATAAAACCCAGGCAAGTATCTAAATGAGTATCAGGGCAAGAAAATCCATACAACTCCAGCTCACCTTGAATTTGGAGGCAGAAAGTGGATTTAAAGCATTAAAGGTCCTGCCCAAAACGAAAAGCTTAAAATTTCTGTTGGAGGTACATTCGTCTGAAATTTTCATTTCCAGCAGAGAGTTAAAGTAGCAAACATGCCACGATTGTGATAAAAAATCACACCAATAAAGTTTAAAAAAGCAAGAGTTTCACATAATTTGTCTGAAACATATGAGGAGGAGGTCTTTTGGGTAATGAAGGCCTGCAATGTTGACGAAAGGCTGAGAGGAGACCTATCAGAAAATGATGAAAAGGCTTCTGGGTTAAACTTGGAACAGTTTGTGAACATGTTTTCATAGCTATAAATATTCCTTATCATGACTATAAAAATGCTACAGATAAAAAAGGATGAATGTTTATAAACCTTCTTGAAGTTTCTGCTTATAAAAGTAAATTATTTTAACTTCATAATAACAATCTAAAATCATGCATTTTTGTTTGGATAAAAATTATTTTTGTGAAAAAGAAACTTTGACCAAAGTATACAGTTATATAGAGCATATACTAAGAATTACAGCTGCCAACCACTTATTAGAAAAACCATGAATGCATACAGTTAGATTCTATTACATATTTACCCATGCACAATTTGTATTAGCAATCCTCTAGCCAATCATTACATTCAGAAACGGTTGGCTCAATATTTTTGGGATGCAGGACCACTCCGAGCCCAGCAGTGACACTGAGACGTGTAAAAACCCCAGCAACATTGCTGTGATTGACAAACTTGTACCAGCTCAACACCCCCAACCATGCCACCACAATGGCTGAGTTGACATTGGTTGGCCACACAAATAATTTCCGGTCTGCAATGGTACTGTGGTCAAAAACTGACCAGCAATAAATGGGATATTGCGAGAATGATGAATTGTATATACCAACAAATTCGCTAGAATCATTTACATTTACATGGTGAATATATATGACAGGAATAGTTGGAAAACTTATAAAAGATAGATGTTTTGGATGTAGTGACTGAGGTATTTTTTTACTGATATCAACAGTGTACTGCTATAAATCTAAAGTCAGTCAAAATATACTAAAATGTTCTGAAGTATATGTTGACAAAAATATTTTAATAATTTTAAATATTTAAAAACATCTGAATTTAATAGTTAAAAAAGAAAAAGAGCATGAAGAACAGTCCACATTTACTGCAGAGTACCAACAGAAAATTTACAATCTGACAAACTAAGCAAACACCACACAAAAATCTTGACATACAGAGACTAGCTTAGGCTGTCCATGATTGACAAGATAAATATTTCACAAAGCTTGTCAGCGATACCCTGACATGGACTGGTAAGCTTAACCAGACAGAGAAATGTCCTGAGGGCAAAATGCCTCTGTATTGATTTTTTAGCCCACTTTATTCTTCAAGCTCGACTTTAGCAGTATCAATAATTGATGAGCAGCATTGCTCTTCACTATCTGGATTCCACTGAATTTCTGTACTTGAGGGCTGTTTTTATGATTAATGTCAAAATGGCGGTGCAAATTCCATACTGATGCAAAAATATATTTCACTTCTCAGCACTTGTAGTGACCCACAACAACTAAAACCATCTCTACATGTACCTGTTAGCCTGTACCAATAAACAAAAAAATCCATGATATTTTAGATCTGCTGAGTGAATTTCAACTTTGAACCTGAATGCAGCAGTACATTGTGCTTGCTTAACATGTAGACATTTTGTGTTCCTTTCTAATTTAACTTGTCTTCTACACTTTACTGCCATATAATAATTTAACAATTTATTCATCTTCCCATCTTACCTTGGAACAGATGACATCATCACTGGACTACTTCTGTTTCCTCTCCATGTGCAGCTCAAAGGGTGTGTTAGAATTGCTTATCTAGCAAGCATATAACAGATAACTGGAATCTATTGTGTTTTGTCTTTCTAGAAAACCTGCATTTTGTCTTTGATATTTTTGTTTTGTGCATTATGCACACTGAAATAGCTGGTGGCGCAATGTAAACCGACCACATGGACCCACAATTACAAAGTGGGTCCATGTGGTCCATATTAAGAACAAAAATAATTGTCTATTTAATATCAGTCAAGGCCTGGGTTCACAAAAGCCCTGCACAGAACAGAGTCAGCAAGAGTATGATTTAGGTCTTTAGCAATTATTTTGGGAAACAGCTGTATCTGATACAGCAATGATTCACTGCACAATGTCTGAATTATTATTATTGGCACCCAAGGCTTTTAAGGACAGACATCTGTGTTTAGATTTAGAATATTTAGCATGAAGGACACTGAAGTCAAGACAGCCATAATATCCTAGCTACTAAAAGGTTTTGTGTGTTTTTTGGCAGAATTTGAGATGGTTCTGCACAGTGCTTGTACACCTTGTGAACCACTCTGCAATTTTAGTATATTATATATATATATAAAGAGAGAGAGAGAGAGAGAGAGTGAGTGTGTACTGTATTAGTGAATATAATAATATAATATATTGTATATAATACATTGTGTATATAAAGAAGTAGCTCAATAGTGCAGATTTGTATGGGAAACAAATGACATATTTTAAATACTAAATGTTCTCCTTTAAGAGATGTGCCTTGAACGTTCTACTCGAGGATGCAGGATCATTCTAACTACAAGTTCAAGTGCATAATAATTCATACTGAATGCAACATATGTTAGTATGAACAACTCGACATGTATCATAATAAGAGCTTACATATTTGTAATCATCCAAGGTCGTATGAGCATAAGCGAAAAGGGAAACCGTTCCAGTTTATGCTCTTAACTTTACAGTGCATAACCACCATATCTAAGATAGGTATTAAATTATTCAAATTGTAAATTATTTGAACTCAGTAGCCTTTATGCCTTTATAAAAATGTAAACACTTAGCATTTAGTAATTAGTTCTAAGTATTGAAAATAGAGAATTCCTGAGTGGGATTCGTCTGCGCGCGCAAAGGGACAACAAAAGCTTTATGACATCTCTATAAACGCTCGCCTCGTATGAGCTCTCTCTCTGCGCATTTACGCACTGACAATACTTTAAACAAGGGGCTTTGAATAAGACAGAGACTGTAAATAAGTTTAAATCTATGAGAGAACACGAACCTCAGCACTGCTCACAATAGGATTAAAATGCAGTCACCTGGCACACCGAATGATTTCTTACGCAGTCACCACATTCATTTTCTTTTCTTTTCAACATAGCTCATTCTAAAAACAATATTTCTGTAGTACAGACAATAATGTAATTTCGGGCATCCAAAATATTTACTGTTTATGAACTTGTCAAGGCAACAGAAAAAAACTCACCTTTTGCCTATTACAGGTAACTCCGATGTAGATGGGTACGTTAGATGTCACATTCCGTGTCGTACAAAGCTATCCGTAAATTACAGAGATTTTCTCCGCCGCAAACAAAACATTTACAAATTACTAAAGACGATACCTTTATGTCCATTTGACGCAGCCTTTCACAAAGGTTTTCTTTCGCGTTTACAGTGAGTTACCAAAGTTTCCACTCGTCACAGTAAAAGTAATTTTCATCGCCTTGCGAATGACGTAGTTCCCAAAAAGTCTATAAAATCTCCATTTTCCTAAAGCAAGTCCGTTAAATTCTACGGAGACAAACGCTCGTCTCTGAGTGAATCCAGTGAAATCCTTGCAGGTGTCGGTCGTGCTGTTGTTGTACCTCACTCTTCGGACAGGCACCGCTGTGACTCCTGCTACCTCCCTGTTAAAATCAACCAACCGTGTAGGAGTTAACCACGTCCACGCCAGCGTCAGGACAGAGAAAGACGACTGAATGCAGAAGGTGTGTGACTGAAGTCATGAATCAGTTCCAGTGAATAGACTTGGCCTATCAATGAATGTTTATGGTAAAAGTATATATAACCCACTCAAAATGTAATTCAGACTTTGCTATTAACTCTAACTACACTATTGGTCAGTTTGCTCAGTTTCTAACATTTCTTTTCCATTTTCAGGCTGAAGGGACAATTTTAATTAATAATTTTTGATAGACGGATCATGTTATCAAAGTTGGAGAGTTGCCACAATACACTAACAGTCTAAGAGTAATATCCTTATAGTAATTTAAATCTAAATACCATGCAGTCAGTAACAGTGTGCACTGAAGTGTTGATTATCACATTATTTGGTCCATATCACAGAATGTTTCAGTTTGTTCTTGTTCTGTTGCAAAGTGACCCACTGAATTCTGAGGCATCGGTTGAATCTGAGCCGTTTCATTCTGAGCAGTTTCAGCAGTTACATTATCAATGTAAACTGTTTCATTGATAAAGACCAGTGAGTTCTTTTCAGTGGCAGCCATGTTCATACCATCATCTATCATGGATGAGGTGGTGTACTTTGGAGCCTTTGACCTTCCAGAACTTTTAGCAAACTGTAACCCAGTACTTCTGTTACAACTGAAACCTTGTAGGATCTTGCTGATGTATTCTTTGTTTTATAGCAGACTGTGACACATTTTTTTGCCTGGTGGTCTCATTTTTTTTAACAATAATTCTTCATACTGGAACCCATTTTTTAACCAGATGTGATCTTCATGGTCTGACAGATAGTTTACTGTTGTATACTGAAATGGAAGCACCAAGAATAAAAAGAAAGAAGTAAGAATATTCTGATAGTTGCATCCTGACGCTTATTTTTTTAAAAAGTAAACAAGTGTTAATTTTTTGGTGTTATGAATGTTGTGTTTGTTGAGAAATTCTCTATCATCCTTAGATTTCATAGTCAGGGTATTATATAGCTCTGGGATTAGTAGTACTCTTTCAACTGTGAACTGGGGGAAAACCTGCCCATTTGCAGGTGTAGAATTTTCTTATAAATGCATCGACAAATGCATCATCTTACAGTCTGTAGAAAACCAGATGATATAGGACAGAACGCCACCGCCTTGTTTCATGGGCCATATAAGTCATTATAGAGCAAGTCACAGCTTTTTTTGGTCTGAATAGTGAGATACTTGACCCCTATGTAATTCCTTCCCTGGGGGAATATTAGGTGTAGAGGCATGACGATTAATTGATAAATTCAGGCGTGCTGTTTTATTGTATATAGTGTCACTGTACAACAGAAGGTATAGCGATGCGGTTGTATCCTTCAGACATGCTCAAGATATGTTTAAGTAACACTTTGCTAAAAGCATTTGTTCAGTTTTGTTATCACAACGCAGGAAGAGCAGCTATGCTATCGGCAAACTGCTCAAAAGTATGAGTGAGCATTGTGGAGAGTGAGGCGTCCCTCGACCAACTTGCAGGTGAGAATAAGCTCCCTTTTGTGCTTCGCGGTTCTTTTAGGGAACGTGAGAAAAAGCGACCCCGAAGATTCCTGGGATGTCCTGGAGTCCGGCACCCTGTGGCCCAGGTCAAGCAGACAGGGTGATCAGGGGAGGGGTTAAAGGTACAGTTCACATCACTGCATGTTCGCATTCCTCTGTAGCGTGAAAGGGAGGGGGATGGTAGTGTTGGGCTGTCTGTACCCAAAACGAACCTCACATCTCCGCTCAGGCCTTTTCACCAAGGTTGCTCGGTTTCTCTGCTCATCCTCAGACTCTTCACCCTTCAATCAATCACTCACAGGCCTGTTCACTTTAGGTAGCCCATTCAGCCGGTCGCAAACACCACAGCGTCATAGTGACGGACACACAGAGGGAGTCCACCACCCACTGTGATTGTCATTAAGTTGGCCTAGTTTACCCTCAAAGGAGAACATGGTTTGTGGCTGAAGGAGCCTGCGGTTCGGTTGAGTGGGCGTGCACAATGGTTATGCTTTTGCAGGGATCTATGGAGAGGCCTTTTCTGACATGACACCAAGCCATCGTTTTCAGATAGCACAGCTAGGATAACAAGGGCAGGCAGCACATCTCTGAGGGTTCTGGAGTGCCACGGACCAACACAGTGACTTAGCTATGTTGTACAACTGTGACATTAGAGCACTGTTAAATTAAATCTTCTGCCGTCCGGAAGATACCGGAGCATCCGAGCCTCCACCTCCAGACTCTGCAACAGCTTCATCCTCCAAGCAATCAGGCTCCTCAACACACAGCGACGGAACTGACCCTCCTCCCCCCATCCACCACACACCAACACTGGACTGAACACCCCCCCCACTCCCACAAAGCCTATACTTGCTGCTCATCTACAAGAACCATAAACTCAGTAACTGCTGTGATCATGTATGTTCCAGTATGTTACATATCTCTGCACCTTATCCTCACCAAAGCACATTTCATTCTATTGTACCGTATCGGTACTGTACTGTCCCGTCTGTTAAATTGTCTCTTGTCTGCTGTATTTATTGTATCTATTGTAGCGTTATAGTTGTATTTATTGTAGTGTTATAGTAATATGTCGCACCTTCGTACACGTTTGCACTTTATGTTGTTATTGTACTGTTGCTCCATGTTACACCATGGTTCCGGAGGAACGTAATTTCGTTACATTGTACCTGTACTCAGATGTAATGACAATAAAAGCCTCTTGACTTGACACGAAGATGCTATTAGTGGACTAAACCAGAGCTGTAGCTGTTAAAAAGGTGAGGGTCAAAAACCAGAGTCAACAGAAAATCAAACCCAGGAGACATTCAAAAAATACAGAGAGAAAAAAGTCCAGGTCACAACCAAAAAGGCAAACAGATGGGGCAGGCAAGGACAACAAGAGGGGGGAAAAACTAGTAAGGGGGGGGGGAATCCTTGGTGTACATACAATAGAGCAGGGCAATACTTCACAGTGAGCGTGCCAAACGGACCTGATTAAACAGGAACACGTAATTAACAACAGGTGGATTCAATAGACTGGTGATGAAGATTGGGTTAGGCTGTGCTTGGGAAAATGAGAGTTTTAGTCATGCATGCTGTTGGCAGACAGCAAGTGAAATCATCTACTGTGACAAGCTGGATTGTGTGTGTCAGTTATTGTGTGTTATGCACATTTAGGCTTGTTAAAGCTTGCTCACATTTAAATTTTTTTTACAGAATTTTCAAGTCCTTGGACATCTTGCCATCAACAGTTCATCAATAGCTCATCAGTAGTTCATTCGTGCATTTATGTGGCTCATTTAATGGACATTGTGGCTCATTTAATAGACAATAGTCTCTTTTTTTGTTCTTCATACCACTGAGTCCAACTAGCAAACTGTAATGCACTCACCACTATCATCACACCCACAATCATAAACCAATGACATTGATATTTGAACTGTTTCTGACACAGTTTCACAGCAGCGGTTTGAATGTAACTCTGGCCCAGTGTCCACAGTTCTGGTTTTCTTTGCTGAAAAAAGGCAGGAAGGACTGGTGTATGTCAGTAGGGATGTAGCCTGGTGACTCAGTGTTGGGTACGGCTGTTATCGGATATCCTCATAACGCACATTGTGATGTGAAGCACGGGCACACATGCATGCAGACAGCGATTTCCCAAGAATGGATACAGAACCCACCGTACACACCAGTTTCCTCCAAGAGGATACAATTGAACATACACATAGCATTTTCAAGTTGCTGATCTAAGTTAATGATTTATTTTTACGTTAATGTTTTGTTGATTTTACTTTTAGCGTAGTAGTAGTAGTATAATGAATCTATGTTTAAGACACTGTGAAACATTAGCCCATTACTGATGTATTTCTATAGCACATTTCTTTAAAGATTTTCCCCTTTGTGTCGTTTTTAAGGTTATTACTGAGCCGAAGAGTTTTTTGTATGTTGGTTTCAAGTGTACACTGAGGTATTTAAGATCTGGCAAGTTCTTCCTGCTAGTTTTGCATTGCATCATTACTTTGCTTTGGCAAAGAACACGTGAAAACACAAAGTTGTCCAGGAGTAGATCTCTGCAGTGTTTTGGCAGAGCCACCAGAATCCTTATGCTTACCTTCGTTTATGGTCAAGTTGTCAGGACTCTTTTGCACTCTGACTGATGCAGAATTAATTCCACACGTCCCTGTTGTACAAGCTGTCATTGATATTTTTAGAATTCTTCTTACATCAACATCTAAAAAAATGGAACAAAGGAAACTGACACGTGTTGTCAGTACAAAGTACTTAAAGTTTTGTGCTATTATCACTGTATTCAGTGCTTGTAGAATACTGAATAGTGTGGTATTATGACTATGGGATCAACAGCAACAACTCAATTTTGTGATGTTCAAGGCTTTGACATTTGCACGGCTGTAATGACGTCTGTAAGTTCCAGTTCATGACTGCTGAAGGTCTGGCTTCCTCGAACGGAAAAGTATAATTTGCCATATCAGATGAGAAACAGGAAAAGGCGATGCCCACCTGTAACGGCTTCCATTTCCCAGAAGGAGGCTTCCGGCAAGGGCCTGTGAGGTGGAAGCCTTTATCAGCCGCAAAACTGTGGTCCAGCTGAATACACTTAGATAACGTTGTGGTGGTTGACATTCAAACAGGCCCTCAGAGAATTTCCTGATAAATCCAGACCTGATGGCATAAACTTTCACGGCAGGTGGCCAGTGTATACTTTGGCTTCACGTTCAAGAACTTTTGTTTTTCTTCAGATGCACGACTGTTGACGGCCCTGAGTCTTTTGCCAGTTCTGGGCTGTAACGAGCTGACAGCTTCTCAAGAACACAGACAAACTACAGCATAGATTGATAATATCACAGCATAGTAGTGAGCCTGCTCAATTTTGAGAGAGGCCTTTAGTTTTCTTTATATAATTAATTAAATTGCATCACCTTTGCCTGGAGCTGCTCAAAAATTCATGAAAAGCAGTGGTTAAAGAGAATTGTTGAAAACTGTTTTTTTTCCACAAGCAGGGCATAATAATTTGAACATCAAAGAACACATGAGAGACAGAGAGAGAGAGAGAGATGGGTGGTGGAAGAAAGGGGCATACAGCATACCTAAATAGCATTTTTAAATATTGGTCATTATTTAAATATTTTTATGCTCACTTTGCGATTTCCTGTTTTTCCAAGTTTTACATTACCCCCAGTATTCAGCTTTTAATCTCCCTGAGCATCTAGCATAATTGTTTTATGGAATTCTTAGGGAATTTTGAAGTGAGAGAATGGGTTTTGATAATAAAACCCAATCGGAATAAAACCCCCCCCCCCCCCCCCCCTCCGTGTGTTGCTCCTCATCCTGTTTGAATCGTGAGATGGCGAAAGGATGGGGGATGGGTGAACGTGAGAAGTAGAGAGGGGGTTGGACAAGGCTGTTCTTTTCTATGGGCCTCATCCATCTAGGCTGCATATTTCTGTCAGGTCCTGGGAGATGAGGCTAATTATCCAACCATTCATCTTCTCCCTCTTTATCCTAATCTCTCCATCCCTCCCCTCTATCTCGCCGTGTGTGCATGTATGTTTTGTTGTGTGCGCGTCCACCATGTGTGTGTATGGGATTATGCAGTGCGTGCTTGTGCATGAATGTGTGTTTTCATGCATGTGAGATTCTTTATTGGGGAGCTGCCAGTATCATGATTTCTATTTTACGTGGCTGTCTAATTTAAACTCCTATAAACAGAAACAGCATTCCGCCACATTTAAGCCTATTGGAAACCTCTGGACCAGAATTAAGCACTACATGTCTCCGCCTGTAATGGTAATGTCAATCCACTGGCCATGTACTTACAAATCCCTGCTTAGAACCCTCCTCTGTGTGTGTGTGTGTGTGTGTGTGTGTGTGTGTGTGTGTGTGTGTGTGTGTGTGTGTGTGTGTGTGTGTGTGTGCACAAGCATTCAATGAACTAGCTGGGATGCTGTTTATGATGCAGCTGGGCAGTCAGGCAATGAAAAGATAAATATCAAAGACATGAGCATGTTTGATAATATAATGAATACATTTGATTGCCCAGTTACACTTCAGCACCTAGACATCACCTTGCCAGACATCGACACCCCAGCCTGTGGTAATTAAATTCAAACACTCATTAGAGACGAAGCCAGAGGGTCTCTTTCCTTCTTTCCTATTATCACCCATCTCTCCCCCAAAGCCGTTTGACTCCGACGTCATGACATGAAAGCTGCAGAAAGTCCCGGGCTGTCAGGAGCTGTCTAGCCTTGCGGCATGAGGCTCCCTGCGCTGAAATGGAAACTGGATCCCTTTTATCTGCTCTCCTTGGAAGACGCACTTTCATTCTCTCAAAGCTCGCATGTCTGACAACATCAAGGTGGAGAAGAGGGTGGAGGTTGGGTGGGGCGCTGCTTTGCAGCTGGGATGCTCCATCACCCAGCCTTCCTTTCCGAGCGGGATATGTCTGTGGAACTATGGAAGAAATGAACAAACGGGGCCGTGGACTGTGCCGGAATTCCTTTTTCCGATTCTGTACACTGATGGCTGAATTTTGGGCAAAGCGCTCTCCTTCACAGACGTGTGCACAAGCAAGGCCATTTCCATGGAGAATTTAATGGGGTTTGGTGGAGCCTAGAGAAATTTGCCTCCCTCTTTGGTACCGTCGTTTCTGCAAGGTCATCAAAGGAAGGGGGATCATGTTTTTAAGCCTCTTAAGGAGCAGGGTGAGAAACGCTAGTCTTCACAGCAGTCTTAAGCTCTCCTGGTATTGTATTAATGATCATTCATCTCTATGTGGAGAAAGCAAGAGCCCATGTCTTCTACTAATAGTGCCACATGATACGTATGGTGTAAGAGATCCAGAGATCCTTGCACAGTTAGTGCAGAAGCGTCCAAAGCATACTAATCAGAATATAATACCAGCTGCAGGGAAAGTAGAGAGCAGCAGAAAAAATTCAAGTGTAAAAAAAATGTTAACTGTTTTCTTGGCACATATTTTGCGAGTGAGAGTAAGTATTAAGTGCTTAAGGATTAAATAAATATGCAAATAAACCCAACATTATGTAAACCATAGAAAAAAAATAGGACTGCATGCAAACCTCCCTTTTCTATTTTACTGGAACAGCTTTATACTTTCCACATGAAGGCGTTTTTCCTAGTTCTAAAGTAAAACATTTAAAACACAACGTTCAATGCCTTTTTTTTCTCCTCAACACAGCAGTAAAAGCCTATCGAGACAGTAGAATTAATCTTGAACTTAGGTAAGTTTGTCTTAGTCCCATTGTAAATCATTGCCATGGTGCCAGACTTAGTCACACAGTCTGTAAGTTTTCGTCTTAATGCGCAGTGGCAGCAGAAGCTTGTAATCTCCCAGGTGACTGATGTTCTCTGGAGGGCCATCTTGTCTGGGCGCGTGTGTCTGAAGTACGGAGCGGCTTCTGTTGGTTTAGTCCGACAGGCTGTGAGTTAAGATCAGCCATTAGTCTCAGTAATCCCACTGAACATGCAGAGAGAAGGCAGGAGATGTGCGCTCTATTAGAAGTCAAACGTTGTTCCTGCCGAAGCAGGAGAACGTGGACGTTTGGAGAGCACCGCGAAGGGTCATCCTCCGAGCCTTAGGAACGTGACTGTATAGCGTGACCTGCCTGTGTCACGTGTGTTACACAAGCCATGTGGGAATACAGTCTCAGAAAAGTTCAACAATTTTTGCTGACAAAAGTACAATTTCCGATGAGTGCGATTTCAGAAGCACATACTGAAATACATATCATAAAAGACGAAAATGCACCTCACACAGAAACGAAAGGTCTGTTTGACTTGATCAAATGGCATCAAGGTTATCAAAGACATGTAAATTTCGGTGGCATAATTTCACTGTGGAAAACACCTTGAGAGTATGAGCAGTTGTGGCTTTCAATTTGCACACCATGGAGGTGAGGCGCATCCTCTTTACAGCGCAGTTGAGTAGTACAATAAGAGATTAGGTCTCAGGCATTATTTATAATCTGCTTCCATCAGGTCTTCTTGCTGGTATATAATATATACCCTGTCCTGCCTAGATACGGTTTAGCACTTCTCTGTGATGTCATTCAGGATTGCCATTTCAGATATTCTTTATCTCTGTCTCGACCTGTCAGACATACCAGGCCCTCGGCTATGGCAGAGAGCTCTCATGTGTCAGTGACAGCAGACCAAGATGAGAGGACACCATTTTCCCAGCCTGAAATGAAATCCGGAGGTGCAGTTCTTTCTCGTTCATCTTTCCCTTCAAAGAGGGAAGAAAAATGAAGTTAAAAGGCAACTTTGTGATCTACTCTCTGCTCTCAGTTAGGGCACACACAATCAATTCATCAAAAACCTCATCAAAAGCTTTGATGCTTGCCATCTGTTCATTATAAATATAAGCCGTATTGTGTTCGTGTGAGCTTTTCTTCAACTGTAAGTTGAAATCCACTTCCTGGATTTGTATATTTTTTAAACTAGAACCATGAACTGAGCAGACCAATTTTCTATCACATATCCACGCACTGAATCACCATTACTAGGTTAAGCTCTCATTATTGTGAAAAACAAACCAAAAAAAGGTCAAATCTGCCCATTTAGTGCAGAATGTTTTGACCAACTGAACAACAGGAAGCCCCAGTGGGACACGGCGCTCTCTTTTCCCCCCACCTTTTCCATCTCAGGTTGGGATAATGAAAATGTCGCAGCTATATAACGTATGAGATTTGGGGGGTTGAGGCACCTGTTTGGAAGCTGGTGTCAAGGCTACAGGAGGAGCAGGTAATAAGCACCTGACAAGGAGAGGGGTGGCCACCGGAATTTGTGAGACTGTCCAGAAAGCTGTGTAATAGGCTGTTTCCTCCAAAGATGCCCAGAGGATAACAGAGGTCCACAAAAATCCAGCACCCGATGCAGCTGTCTGCTGTCTTTAATGACATGGTACATCTGTAGAATTCAAGACTGTTCTAAAAAAAATTATAATAAGGAAATAAAGGTTCTCCTTGTGAATTTGATAGATACACTGCCAGAACTGGGCAAACACCATTTAGAGCTTTCAGCAAGGGTAAAACGATCTGTTGGGGAGGTGACAGCTGGAGAATTCGAGCTATAAAATGTTGTAAGTATTCTTGACCTTGTTTGAGTTTAATGGCAGAAAATCCTGTTGACCCTGAGTTTAATCAATAGCACAGTGTATTAAAGAAGGTGTTGAATAGTGAACTCCTCCACCCTTCGGGTGTGGGAGTCATATCATGACCTGACAGTAAAACCCGCCATTGTGCAGGCAGGTGCAGAGTGCTGACGTAGGGAGATGACTACGTAAACAACAGGCTTAAGGGAATGAGGACCCTGGGGAGGACGCAAAGGTGCAGGGGAGTCACGGAGGATCTGATCGTGCTGAAAGAGAACCGCACAGGTGATGGCCCAGTTGATTGTTTTGCATACCACCTCTCGAGCAAAGGTGCTACAGTGTGGGCAACTCATTTTCGAAAGCATTTGTAAACTGTATTTTTTTCTCTCTTCTTTTTCTCCTTATACTAACCTGTTGCATAGCTAATGATGATTTGAGGAATATGGGAAATCGACTGTACGTTTCACTGTCAGAGTCAGTGCACAAGACTGGCACTTTGTTTCATCTGTTTGAGTCAAAGCTGTTTCTTTGATCGCCTAGATGTGCCCACCCCTCCTGACAGCAAAGTGATCTGAGAGTCTTTGAAAGCCTGCCCCTTGGCTTCAGAAAATGTTCCTGATTCTGACATCTCAAGGGTGGCAATAGGTGAATGTGCTGCATTGTCATTATAATTACACCTATCATACATGCGCTAACACACACACACACACACACACATTTTGCTTGTTTTACATTACCACTTCACTTGAATCGTAAATCTGTCAGTTGTTATCAGTTTTTTGTCTGATTCATTTCTGATAAATTGTGTATGATGTATTTTGTCTAAATCTAGTCTCAAAGAAAGCCAGTTACCACACCCAAATGCATGAGTCTTTATATCACAGTCCCCCTCTACTGGCCAAACACTATCATAACATCAACAAGGTGAGGCTTTGAAATTGCTGTTGCATTGCAGACACTCTATGCAAGTGTTTTAATAACATTAGGAGAATGAGGTATAAATATTGCTGAATGTAAATAGTACATTTTTATGGAATCAACAGAATGTCCATTCAACCACAGAGAGTATTGTTAAGAATCAAAAGGAAATATTTTGTATAAAATGTAGCTTAAAAAGTAAAGAACATGTACTCTAAGGTATAGTAAATAAAGAAAAACATATACAAAGTATTGTAATACTATCACCTCTTCTGTAACAGGATTTTACATAACAATTTGCATGAATGTGTGCAAGTCTATTTTGTTTAGCTTTACCATTCTGAAGTGTTGGTCATTTAGTTTTAGTTGATCAGCATTTTTCAGTAAAACAAGTCACATGAGAAAGTAAATCCAGAACATTCTGCTGTCTTTCCTCACCATGATACGTAACAGTTCCTCAGTGTTGGACATCTGGCAACTTTAGGGCACTTGGGAGGGGTGGGAGAAAGAGGCCAACCATTTAAAAGTACTGTCCCTAAAACAAAAAACCCAAGATTCAGTATGATCTTATCAAAGCTTCTAGATTAAGACTAGCGAATGGCTGATTCAGTCTCAGCTACGATAGCTCAGAAAAGAAAATCACCTAGCTGATCAAGTTTCAAATGATTTTCAGATTAACTAGTGAATATCTTTCCTAAGTACATCCTTTCACACATTAACCAAGTGACAGATTTTGGTTGTAAATTGACTGATTTGGAATGGACTGGATTAGAGAAAGAAGGTTTGTTACCTGTTAAACTTTTGACCCTTTCTCTTTTGAAACTCCCTTTCATCCACAGTCCACACAGCCCCCTTCAGGCCATCCACACGCACAAAGCACTTATGGAGACTGAGGTTGTGACGCACTGCATTCTGATAACAAAAAAAAAATGTATTGTTTCAACACAGCACAAACTCTCATTTGGTTTTGCTTTTGAAGGAAACAAAGGGTGCTGGCCATATTCAGAAAAAGCTGCGCAAACATAAAATGTGATTTCGTCGTATCGTTACTGCCATCTCTCACTGCCATCTAGTGGACATAAATATACACTTTCTAAATTCTGGTTAAACTCGAGAGGAGAAGGTCCAGTGGGATTTATGTCCAATCCTGATCCAATACGTCAGTGGGCATACCATGCAACAGCAATTCAGGCAGTTCAAAATGTAATCCCCCCATTGGATTCCACTCAAAATGTAATACCTATTGAATACCACTCAAAATGTAATCCCCCATTCAATTCCACTCAAAATGTAATCCCCCATTAAATTCCACTCTACATTTATATAGAATATCTTTCAGAATGATGAATTTATTTAAATATGTTCTTTGAGTGTATTTCAGTGGAGCCTGAATCAATCAAGGCATACTACCTTCCAAGTTGGAGTGTTGTGACGGAAGTAAAAGAACATTTGAATGAACCAGTTGTAGATGTCATTCAGTGCCCTTTGCTTCTCTGGTGCCTCTAATATTGACTAATGGGGCAAAATATATAGCAAAGTATTGGTATGGATATCCATAAAATTGAAGAATTGATAATGTAATAATATACCGATGATAGAAGGCATGTATCAATTGAAGAAATTGTATACATACCCATCTGATGAGAAAGGCATATGTGTATGGTGGTCTGATATTGACATATTTGTAACACTCCATGCTGCTGACAAAATCTGTCATGAAGAGGAGGAAATGATTTTTTGGCATAACACACAGATATATCTTGGCCATGAAATTAAAATCTACTTGTTATTTTTTTTAGATTTGCCCATGAATGAAGGACACAAGATCTTTTGAGTGCTGGCACATCACCTGCATTAGCCTGTGAACAGGTGTGTATGCATGCATGGTACACACCCTGACAGGCCTGGGAAAGCCAGTGGATGTGTAGGTGTTACCTGATGGTAGGTGTAGGGTGGGCGGTGGCCGGTATTCCTGCCGCCCTGCTTCCTCGTTGGTCCACCCCGGCCCTCCATCTGGCCCCTTGGTCGGAGGTGCGCTCAGTGCCAGTGCACTGTGCCAGCCCAGACCTGCTCTCTGACAGAGAACCACACGACACGCATCACACGCTTCATACAGGAGCAAAAACGGCAACTGTTTGAATGGTAAAAAAAAAAAAACTGTCAAAACACAACCACAACTCAGAATTGCTATTCACAGTTTAGACAGCATGGACTTTCGATCTTTGTGGTATTTTGGATAGTGGAAAAACATACGGCTTTTGTGTGTGGTTTCCACAGAATGAATAAGACTCAAAAGGAGATGGTGATCATGGGTGAAAATAGTGCTCACTCTTACTAGCTGTGCGGAGGTGTTTTCAGACACATTTAAGTGGAGCTGCATGGCGTGGAGTTTCTGTCTCTCTTTAACAAGCTTTAGCCCAGTGAGCCCCGATTCAGGATGACACAGAATAAGGGTTGAAAAGAAGGGTCAAAAAGCAAAAGCAAAAAACCCCCAAAAAAACAATCAATCAATATAACAGATTTCCAAGGGAATTTCTCAAATTCATTGATCTAACTGATGACCAGCTGTCAAGCAAATCTGAAACGCTGTATTAAATTATTAATATGTTACTTGCAATGATGGTGATACATATTACCACATGAATGCTAAATCTCACCATACCTGATATTCCATATGCTGAACCCTTTCTTGCTGTATCTTACACTGTGCAATAGTTATTTCTCCACAGCTATGCACATGGTTCAAGTGTCTAAACAGAAATAAAAAAACATATTCACAACAAAACTAAATTAATAAATTTAAAAAAAGGTTGGAAAGGACATCCAAACATTTGGCATATTTGGTTAAAATGCTTAAAATGGCCAAAGACTCACTCCAGAAAAACATTATACTCCTCAAAGGCTTCATCACAGTTTGGCCAACGGCAACGTCCATTGATATACAGTAAGCTTATCAGCTCTGCCTGGACAAGGCTGTGAAGGGTAAACATGACACAATGCTCCATCCATGACATACACTTTTCTCATCAGATATTAGACCTGCTTCATTTCACTGCTATCAATCTTTTTCCTATGGAATGAAATTCAAAATTCCAAACTAATTCCAAACCAGATTCCAAAAGACCTTTTTATATCCACACTTTTCAAAGGGAGATCTGCTTACATGCTGTCAAATCTAGAAAGGAGCTGATCCCACACCTCAGTTCAAATCACACCTCACCTCAAAGGCATCTGAAGCACTATTTGTGCAGGTGAGCAGCATTGCATCTCACCTGGTTGGATGAGCACAGGGCGGTTTTTGTTGATTGGTCTTTGCCCAAGCTTGACTTGAGCTCCAGCCTGTGTTCTTTTCCCTGTGCTGGGCTGCTGGTTTACGCTCATCTGGTGAAGTTTGAGACACAACACCACGTCCTAGGAAGAGTATAACACCAAGAGAGGAAAGAACTATGGCTAGACTTTCACATGTTTTTAAAAGAGGACAAAAGCTAGCATCATTTACAAATCTAATTGATTTTGTTAAGTTAGGATAGAATACTTATTTTTGCAGCGTGCTTAGTTTTCACTCAGTAATAAAGAACCACATTCTGCTGAACTTGGTCTTATCAATAAGGGTTTAATATCGAGAGCAGGCAGAACCATTCTGAGTCTTAAAATCAGCTCAGATAAAATGTGTAACACCGAATGTCTTCCTGCCACGGTACAAACCAAGAGGTAGCAAAGAAGTGGAGCGGAGAACAGAAGGTCTGTTCTGGCTTAGCTGAACACTGCCAAATGGTAGTTGAAGAAAGTGCATATGGGACGTCTCAACAGTGATCTGCACACAGACATACACACACACACAAACCCAAACCCAAATCACACACAAAATTTCACATCTGCCTAAGACTGATACATGCTTCTAGCAGGTAAAGGTATTTTTTGTTTTTTACTTGCATTTTTTTCTTTTTGGTAAATTTGTGAGCAAAAAAAAGTGTTTGTGGAACAGCAAAAATTAATTTAAAAATACAGTTTCAGAGTAGAACCATCCTGTCGCGTAAACTTGAGTTTAGACCCATAAATTCCGATTACCTGAGAAGATGGACTTTTTTCAGGCTGAGGTGAAGCAGGGTCTTTCAGGTTGTTAACCTCATCCTCTGGTTCTTCTTTCAGTGGTACAGATCTCTCTCCACCATGTATACACCTCACCCCATCGCTCTCACTCTTGGAGTGTGGCATGCTTGATGTAGAACCTCTGAAATGAAAACTAGTGGCCCATAGAAGCATTACAAAGACTGCACACATTATTTATGCCCTATATTTAAATAGAAGTCAGAAAGAGGGGAGGTTGGGCATTAAACTACTCCGGATATTCATTAGTGGATGCTTCAGAGAAATTCTTCCAACTGTTGCTTCGTCTTTGTAGCTCAGAGGAATGGCTTCTGTTTTTTATGTGAACTACTTGTTCACTACAGCAACATATTCAAAAAATCCTCAAAAGAAGCAAACTGGGGCAGAAATGTAAATGGCTTTCTCTCAAGATAACCACAGCATCTTTGGGGTTTCTCCCTGCCCTTCATTAACATCATGAGGGTAAATTAAACAGGATGGGTGATGCAGACGGTGATCTGCAAAACAGTGAATATAGGCCGTAATAGTAGAGGCCGTACTCCTACATCACACTGCAAACCTGATACTACAGGGAGATAGAGAAGGCCGTACAACAGCACACAGACAGGGATTTAGACCGGAGGCGCTTCGCACGCATGCTTCCACATGGTTAAATTTAGCAAAGAAGCACATGTGCTTCGATTTCTAAAGTACATCATCTTCTCCCACCTCTCAGGAAACCACACATACACACCACACACACACACACACACACACACACACACACACACACACACCCTCACACAAACACACGCACATGTATGCTCACACAGATGCACATACGCTCATTTTGCATTTTGCAAAAACATGCAGAAGAAAAGCCACCCAGGAAGGGGAAATAGGATTATGGGTAAATATAAAGAGAAAGTTTTAAATCTTTGTGATTATTGATATTATCATGATGTACAAAATACAGTCAAACTAACATTACTGAATGGTTAAATGTTACATATTCTCACGGAACATGTCTATTGTTTTAAAAATGTCAAATCAAATAAAAACAAACACCTTATTGGACAATACAACTACAATCATATTAACAGTTTGGTTTGGAAAATTTCCAGCAACATTATCACCAGGTTGTGAGTGTGTGTAACTGTGTGTATGTCTGTTTGTGCCCAGCAATGGACTGGTGCCCTGTCCTGGATGTATCTGCTCAGCACCTGATGTACTCACCTGGACAGACATAGGGACAACCACCCCACCCCCACCCCGACCCTGAATTGGATTAAGCGGTTCAGATAATGAATCAACAAATGAAGGAAGATCACCAGGTTCTTCATACAATTTTATCAGCTTCTATCTACAATATTTACAATATACAGAACTAGATCAGGTGAGAGTTTTTGCAGTGTGGGCATAAAATTAATAAACAAATAAGTAGTGACATGGACTGTATATAAACAACTTGCTCTGAGCTGTTTTGGAGATAATCTTCAGTGATGGAAAATTACTCATCAGCCAGAGTCAATAATTTCTTTTCTTTTTTTTTCTACCCATGGAACGTTTCATTTTTATGCACCACTCTCTCACAAAGTGATTCAAATGTGTGGGGTTCGAAACTGGTAAAAGTCCATTCTGGAATCAGTTTCTACCAAATACTCAGTCTGTCACATATTGTTTATACAGACAAGAAAACTGTATTGAAAATAACAATTTTTTTAGGTTATTTTCATTTTCAGGAAGATGCACACTAAGGCAGATGTAACGTGAAAAGTAACTGTGATATAACACCCAAAAAATATGACTATACACACCATGCAGTCATTCCACCTGCACATACATGCTTATCTTCATATGATAACAACACTCCCTGTGCAAATGTATATAAAATGGTAAATGTGGTGTCTGTTGATGTTTCTTTGATTGTGCAGTTAGCTGAAACAAATAATAGAACGTCTACTTGCCGATCTGACAAATAAAAATCAGAAAGTACATCACAAAAACGTAGTGCAAAAATGTTTTGTTAGATATAAGAAAACAGCACTTATGCGCACACACACGCGCAAACACACACACACACACAAACACACACCACAAGTCAAAACAGTATATATA
>JAOXYF010000022.1:2533369-2548431 GCA_028565775.1 Sternarchorhynchus goeldii
TACACATATATATGTATATATATATGTATATATGTATATGTATATATATAATTTTGCTTTGTAAGCAAATAGATTTCTGCAATGATGCAGATGCGAAAACTAAAATATAGCTTATTCATTGTGAGACTCACCTGAAGTTGTCGCCTCACTCTTAGAAAATCATGCAGGATGAAATCAATGTCTGACCTTATTTATATGCAGTAAATGCATAATGCATGTCGAAAAGGAAATTAGTAAGAGACAATTCATAAAATGAAACTTTCTGGTTGGGTCACAAAACATGATGTATAGATGACATGAATAATTATCTGAATGCTAAAGATCTAGTTTATCCTTTTGCATTTAACAATTCAAACTAAAAAATCTGCTCACAACAGCTTAATCAATACTGAGATGAAAAAAGCTGAATTGTGATATGGTAATGAGAAATATATACGACCCATTGCTGATCATGAATAGCTTATTAATGTGTTATAAAAGTGTCACCTTTATGTTATGTTCTAAAAAGCACATGTATACATTTGTTTCTTTACAAATTCATGCCTACAAAAGTATCAAGATATTGATAGGCAATCAAACTTCTACTTTTAGAAATTCTTGTTGCTCCAGCAAACGTAATTTACAAAGCATTCTTTTTTATTTATTTACACAGTTTCAAAACATCTGGCCATATGCTTGATGTAAGCAATTTATGGGATTTAATAAATTGTCTAATATGTATAATATATAGTCTAAAATTACTGTATAAGGACCTAACAAATCCTCTGGAAGAATGTTTTTACATCTCTTACATCTTCTTTTGAAGACATGAGGTTTTCTTACAACACCGACAAAATATCCATGGCCATTTTTACAAAATGTTCTGTTAAGTTCTAAAATTCCAGGCAAAGAGATATGAATAACATTTGTCAGAAACTTTTCCCTATTCCCTATTCCCTATCCCCTTCATACAAAAATATGGGTCACTACATAGAGTATTAATATAAGGAAAAGAATTTGCAAAGATTGTGAACAATTTTAAACACTGTGTTATGTGTAAGGGGTTGTACATATGGTTTCACAAAATTAATCGTCCTTATTCAGCCACATGCTCCTTCTTGGTTCATAGGTGGATTAAGTTCAGCATTGTCCTCATTGGTCCCTGAGAAAGAGTAAACAATCGTTTGGCTCAGTAGTTAATTGGCTAGCTAGCTTGTAAAAAAATGCCATGAAATTACTTAACCTGAAGCTATCAAATACATTTAATTAAAACTTCAAACTATGTGATTACAGAAAGAAAAATGTAAATAATTTTTTCAGTTAACCTGCTAGTGATATTTGTAACAGGCCTGTGAGATCTATGAAGACATCTCCATTACGTCTATGTCCTCCTGAGAGAAACTGGGCATATGAAAATTTGAATATTTCTTGCTTGCTGGGATGCTCTGTTTATACACTGCTTATTGTGGTGCATTGTGGTATTGTACAGTGCATTAGGTATCACCACTATGTGACACCACTATAAAATTACAGAAATTGCCCAAAATTGCCCAAAGTAGCTTGTTATATAATAAATATGATGCAGTTTTGGACATAGCTTAGATGTTTTTAAGGTTATTCATTGAATACTGTCTTTTTCTTTTATGTTGTGCTATTATCACTCACATCTCATTTCATGATCTTATTTGTTTTTTTCAACTTCTAGACATAAACGTTTAAAAACTAACAGGTATGGTTTTGAAAAAAAAAACACAACAGCACTTATAATAAAGACTTTATTATCAGTCTGTCTGTCTTTCTATCTCTGTCTGTATCTACCTATATCTGGCATATCTTTTACACATATCCAGAGTAACTATGTGAAAATGTGTCCGAATACAGTGACTCATCCATAATTTGCATAGCGTTTCTGTGACTCAGTAATTATCTTTGTAAGTGTGCCACATATGTATTTATATATGTATGACATTCAGCTGATTTTGGCTTTTTTCTGTGGTAACTTTGTTACTGAAACTTGATGACCCACAATTTGAACCTGAGAATGGCTACAAGATAAAATATGGAACATTTTTTCATGTGCGTGAGTGTGGGAATCAGGGCTTAGGTCAAACCTCCAATATTTTTATTGTACTTCACTATCCTTTGTTTATATCATTTTGATACACCTCGCACTTAACTGTGATCAAAAGTATCACAACTGTCATTATCACCTTCACTACTGTGGTCATCAACGCCATCAAACAAATCTATGCCAAAATCTCTAAAACACGTTTCCCGTTTTGCCCATCACATTCTTTTTTTTTTTCACAAATACACATGCAGAACTTAATAAACCGCAAGGGGAAAGCAACAAAAATCCTCACGGGGCAAATGACGTGAATTTTCACGCTGTTTTGTACGGTTCGCTTATTTTTGTGGTTGGCAAATGTCAACTGTCACCACACAAGTCTTGTACATTACAGTGCTGCATTATTTCTGTGAAAAACATGAGCATGTGTTCATGCCCTGATAAATTTGCTAAGATAAACAGTTTCCTAGGAGCAGAATTTAGTTTTCACTTTGATGAATCACAAACTGCTCAGACCATTAAGAGCATGAATGTGGACCTTATTTTTGGAGCTGGTGCAGAGCAAAAGCTGACATGCAAAATGTGATGCACGGACCTTTAGTTTCAGCATAATGTCTTAAAAATGAGTCAGTCTGCAAATGAGTAAGAAACTAGTGTGCTGACAGTAATGATGAAGTCCTTCAAGCATTCTGAGATTACAATGTGACAAAAAGTGCACATTGTGAAACATGAGGAAGAAGTGTCTGTCCTGAACCTATGTTGAACCTCATGTCACTTTGTATGTTCTCCATTGTACAGAAAAGGGATGAACATTTTTCCACTATGAGGCGCTGTTGTATTCAGAGCAGTTGATACAGGCTCAGTCAAAAGTGACATATCTTCCATTTCGTTGTAGGCATGGAGAAGGCAGTTCATTTTAATGCTTGAGTAAAAAAATCAAATAAACAAGGACACACACACACACACACACACACACACACACACGCACACACACGCGTGCTCATGCACACAGTAATGAATACATTCCTACATTTACCACTCGTGTTTGTGTGCTGACTACGATTTAAAGCATGTTGTCTCACTTAGACTTAGACTGGAAAATGACATCACATAATTGGTGTAATCACAGGCATGAGTCCGTGCTTTTGTGACTGGGATCATAAAATGAGACAAGTCTTCAACCCATTATAGAACATCGATGCAAAAAGGAACAGAGCAGTGGTAGAACAAATCTCAAATCCAGATCCAAGACCTGGATTTTGAAACCCTTTTTAGTTGATTAAATAATTGATGTAAATGGTTGAGCACTTTGCCATCATACCTGTCTCCTACATAAAGGGAGGGTGGAACATCTGTAGGCCTTGAGAGCTACGATTTGAATTCTTCTGGAGCAGAGTGAGCATTAATTATTATTACTGAATGCTCAAATATACAATGTCATATTTAATTTTCAAAGAAACTGGCCTCTATATCCTCATTTTAATCCTTTCCAGTGGATGTCTTGTGTCCTGGGCTCTTTTCCCTTTTGTCAGGTGAGGCCATCTGTTCGCTGGGCTTCCAGCGGTTCGAGCAGCTGCTCAGCCAGGCATAAGGGCACGCGGCAGAGCGCCGTGTCACGCAGAGACAAAACACCTTTTTACCAGCAACTCACAGACAGACTAAACGTTCCTGCACCAAGGACCCACTGGGTGAGCTGGCTTACCACATTCCTCATTTCAGTCAATAGTGCACTGAGAGGAGTCAAAGGACATGCATGTGACAAAGCAGGACTAGAGGATTTCTGGTTGGATTTCTCTGATATTGTAAGCACTCTGGACCAAATAGACCTTTGAATGCAGAACAGCTTACTGACTCTGTTGCACATATGTAAAATATGTCATTTTGATTTTTTTTAAAACTTTATAAAATAAATTTATAAAATAAATAAGTTTTTTGGGGGTTACAACAAGACAAGACTGATTAAACTTCAAATTTACACCATATGTATGAGTACTGAAGCAGTCAAAACAGACTAGGTATATATGCATATACTCCTGCGCCGCGTGACCTATCTAAATATCTATCTATCTAACTATCTATCGAAATACACTACGATCATTTCTCAACACCAATAAGAAAAATTCGGACCTACTATAAGTTTGCGTTTCATGATAGGATTTATATACAGCTCACTGTTATCCTGAAGAGCGCAGCATCACCGATCCTGTCGAAACTTCCCGAGACCCTCTTTGTCGTTTCCGGAAGAAACCGAGGGATAGCCTGACTGAGCGCAGAGACTGGAGACTCTATTTCCTACTAACCTTAGAAAAATAACAATTTCATGTAGCTCATTTAAAAAATTCATTCTCAATTCAGTGATGACTTCTTTATGTTGGTAGACATGACATACGTCCGAACTTCGAACCGCGACTCACTGCCATGAGTGCCAAATCGTTTTTTGCGTTTTACATAAAAGACAGTACCGGGCGTATGTGTTTTAAAAATATCGGGCGCCTACTTGCACTGTGTACATATACACACATAGGATGACTGCATCGTGTGAAAGGACAACGCTCATAGCGCTGGATTTATGGAAGGATGATGCTTGATTCGTCAAACGGATTAAATCCAGCCGAAGATGTGGATATCGTTGTGGCGGAGGAAAACGTCTTTCGGCTCTAGTCGAGATTTCAGCAAGAAAATGAAGATTGGGAGAAAGCAGCTTGTGTTGTAGCCCTGTTAGCGAGTGTCAGTCGTTATTTACGAATTCAATTCTGCGTACCTGAACACGACACTGATGGTGCATTACGGGCTTAAACGTTAGGGTACCAAAAACCGAATATATACAAATTCTAGTAGTGACCATTTATTTATTAAATTCTGCCAGTGTGATGGGAATATATTGTTGAGGATTAGGCTAGCTTTATGGAAAGCCCGAAGACATGACATGCACAAGAAAAAAGAGGAAACGATATTTTTGCTTTTTAAAACCTGTGTTTACATAAGCTAACGACTGTTGGCTAAATAGGGGGCTACCCGATCGACACTGACTTTACCATGAAACAGGTTTTACGTTATTTTTTCCAGACGTGACCATTCTGTGTATTAATTAATTATTTTGCTCATCTTATTTTCCTCTTCTCTGTTACTTGTAAAGGACGTGAAAATTGATCTTGGATTATAAATCGGATTCATGTTCGATCCACTGAACGAGGTGTGTCAGTTCGAAAAGACACGTTTTTACTCCCTTTCTCTGTTTTTATTTCTTGATAACTGCAACAAGCTCTCATTCAGGCCTACAATCGAAGCCAAAGCCATTGTCTCGAGGACAAGCTTGAGAATTCCAGGTAAGAGCCTATCACATACCCACATTGTGTTATCCATCACATTCTCTGATTCTTGACTTTTAAAATAGAAGTATTTTAAACAATCATTTAGCCTATAATTTATTTTAGCCTTGGGAAATAACCACTGATGTAATTTTAACCCTTCAGTGAAAGACAAAGTATCCTTGTCTCTTGTCCCGACCTATCATTTTCTCTTGTCGCATAGGCTACCATAAAGCCTGCTAACTGAAAATGCAGGTCTGCTTTAACCACTTGTTATTTCACGGTGACACACACACACACACACACACACACACACACACACACACACACACACACACACACACACACACACGCACGTACACTCACGCAAGCACATACACAAGCATACACACAGATGTTAATTTGTATATCTGGGTAATAGAGGCCTATGGAGTTATACAGATCCAAGTAGCTCCCAAGAGATAGAATTAAGACACCAAACCATATCAGTAAGCTATAACTCTGACCGCTCTTTTATACATACTTTGATACAGGCCATTTGCACTTTTGCGTAGGCATTTAGACGCATTGGCATTGGTTCCGAGGGTCTCGTCACCAGCTCTAGGTAGTGAATTATTTTCATATTCAGACTCTTTTTCATGCAAACGAAAACAAGAATCAGCCGCAGGTCGGAATGTGTAAGCAATGCAGGAAAAACTCACTTTGTGTAAACGTTAACATTTGTCATTATTGCGCATGAAGCGCCACTTTCATACACGATACCGTGGAATGTAACAAAAAACAGCAAAAATGTCCTAAACTACATTTTATTTTTTTTCCCTCTTTGCTTTGAACTCTTACCGAACAATAAGTATGAGACAATCGAAACGATTCTTGGTCTTTTGGTTGGTGAATTTCGTGTCGCCTCCTCCCATGGAGACCGCGGCACCAGCGTTCACGGCTGTTGCTAACCAGTTCTTGACTGTATCACGGCCTTCTGCCTCCAACCAACTCCCATTTTTTCAGACGCCTCCTTGGGTGTTTCTTTGTAATTAATACGAGAAATGTAGTTTAGCTGACCTCCAAAGGAAAATACAAAGGATTGTGATACGTCATTGCCTCCATATGAGCAAACATCCAACAGATTATAAATATTATACATTTTGAGAAGTATATCGTTGGAGCTGTTACTAATAATCGGTTTTATGTGCTTGGTCGGGTATTGTAACACTTAAACTGTTCGCCATTTTAATACACTTGTATTTTTCAGAAGATTTGACTATTCAGATAGCACAGATAAACTGGTGCACTCATGAAGGGTTAATATTTCTAGTATTTCATCAATATTCTACTCCTCTGAGATACCACACAAATACATTGGTGTTTTAGAGTTATGAAGTTGTGACATGAAGCCACAAATACATTAAATTCCTATTCTTTATTAGATTTGACTTGTTGCAAAATATTTGGTACTCTGAGATGCATTCAAGGTCTGGCATTAACAGAACTGAGCTTTAGTGTGGAGTCAACTTAAATGTTCATGATACCTCAAAGAGTTTTTGACAAAATGGAAGTGTATTTTATGACTTGGCCTTGCATTTCACAAGTCATATTTTAACTTTTCAACCAAAGCAATGAATCCCAGTGTCCTTGGCAATCTAATATAACTTTGTAAATGCATTGCCTTGAAAGCACACTTTTTTGTCAGTTGGTGTAATTAACCAAAGGTCTTAATAAGTAGGGTGAGAATCTTAATTTCATCCACATTTCAGTGTTTGCAGTCACAGCTGTTGCAAGCACTTGGGGTTAGTTGTTGTCTATTTGGCATCATTATATGATTTCAGTAGTCTGTAATGAGAACCTTTAGTAATCTTACAAAAAAAAAGAAAAAATCCAGCTTCTTGTAGGACATGTGGCATTATAAATGCTGTATGATGCAGGTGCCATTGTCAACAATCCTGCCATTACTCAGGAGCATTTTGCAGTCTGTATTTTAGCATTTGTATGTAATCTCATTATTATGGGGTGATTATATAAATATCATAAAGTTGAATTAAAATTGTTAAGTTATTTTGTCAAGCACACAGTGGGCATTTCTTGCTTAGTTGTCCTGTATGTTCCGTAGACACTCTATTAAACACATAAATGTAACACAGTCTGAAATCTCATTATGACACACATCTAAGGGCCAGAGTGAAAAGATACACAAGAATTCCCTTAATTTTGTCCATTTCTAAGTTTAATCCTTGATGCCAGCTTTTTTGCTTTAATTTAGATAAATGAAAAAACGATTTTTTAAAAATAAGTTGTCACATGCAAATCCATACAATGTTAGTCTATAATAAATTGGCACACAAATATTCCTTTTTTTTTTATTTTTTTAACCCTTTTTAGGAAATGCTGCATGGCTGCAGGTACATCATCGGTGCCACTGCCTAAAAACAAAACATTCACTTTTCTGCTCTTGGTAGCTAATTGCAACTGATGAGCATTACTTTCCCTCCCACCTCACCTCAGCACATACAAATTTGACTGCATTGAGTCGTACAAAGACACACACACACACACACATACACACACTGCATGAGGCAGAAAGGCCCTGTAGCTTAGCAACAAGCAGCTGTAATTGGTGTGACAGAAGTACATTAGTATGACTACTTTAAAACAATAGGTCGATGTTGTTTTCTCTCCAGTTGGAGTCTGATACTCCAACTATGGGTTTTCAAAAACCTCAAACAGCTTTGAATTTAGTAAAGATCTAGTAGCCAGTCATAGGTAATACAAATGGCCCAGTACAGGCCCCTCAGTATCACTGTGGAACAGAAGCTATCAGAATTTACACACCAGCATTCTTTCCTGTTGAGGTCCACTGTCTCGATTATTGCAACTAAATGATTTCTCAGCCTCACCATAGATCATAGTGATTAGCTTTCCCTCCCCCACCTCTCCTTCCCCTTTCCCTTCCCCTCTGCCTGCCTATCCAGAGAGATACCCACATTCGACACACACAAAAAAGTGATGTTAGGTGTTGTAGCCTAGCAACAAGTGAGGTAATCACTGTGACAGACTAGTTGCTGGCATGCTATGTTGCATGTGGTGGGAACAGCTGATCTGTTGTGTGCTGAGAGGGAGGCAGAAGATGTTCCTCAGCATGCTACAGCAGATGCTTACAGGAGCCCCGCTTCTCCCTTTCAGAGAACTATTGATTGATTCATGTACTTACAACTGACATGTTGCCTACAAATCTGTCGTCCTCTCGTTGGAGTGATGTCAAATTCAGTTCACAGCCTGATAAAAAGGTAAATAGAGTCACTCTATGTGGTGGATAGTCGACTGAGCCTCCACCCCTTTTTTTGTTCTATTTAATCTCTTTGTTTTTTGATATGGGCTATTTTTTGGAGCTATTTTTAAATACATATGTCATGGGTTAGGTAGTGCACTTTGTCCTATGCAGTCAGGTATGGGGAATAAAATTCAAGGTGGTTGTGGGACTCTGAATACAAGGCTGTGAACCCAGGGAGTGTTAGAGCGCTTAGAGCAATGTTTTATGAGTGGACATCTAACCAATGTCTAGATAAAAAAGATCATCAGACAAAATATAAAAACATTTTCCTTACCTCTCTAACCACACGTACGTTTAAATGGAAACAAAAAACACCGCAGCAAATTCGATGAAGAAACTATACAGTGGATCTTTAAGCTGCCCAGGCTACTTTGCATGCAGGAACTAAGTATTAAGGGGGAAGTGTAATTGAATTACACTTGAATGTAATTGAATCTGAAACTTCAGATTTGTGAAAAGGTACATGCAATAAGTAATGGGAATCAGTGGTTATCAGGATGTCAGACATGTCCATAATAGGTAACATAGTAATTGCAGATACATCTTTGCATTGTCTTGCACAAAAGGTTTTCTAAGCAGTCATTGATTATTATTCATCACTGCTCAGGTGCAGTCTGTTTGCAGTTTTCCCTCTGAGCACAAGAGAAGACACATTTTTGGGTTGCTGCATGAGGGGCTGCACTTGAAGAACTTGAAAACCCATCCAGCCTTCTAAGCATTGCAGTAGATCCATTCAAGATGAGTAATGGTTCAAAATCCAGCAGCAGCGTTTCCTGAAACACACAGACTTTAGAATTTGGGACAGGGCTTTCGTACATCCTGTTCAGAGGCCATGTGGGGTTTATCCTATCTGCAGCAGTGCACTTGACTTTTGATCTAACTCTCAGACTATGCTGTTGTTCAATAGGTCAATGGATGGTCTTTGCTGTTATAGCACACATACTGGATTGTGAACCTGGTCTAAGACTTTGAAATATAGCTTTGGAAGATGAAAGGAACTGTGGAGAAATGTGGTGAGAGCTTATTTGTGTCTTTAAAATACACACCATGGAGTGGACGCCCCCTGTTGTGAGGATATTGAATAGAGTTTAGTTTATCTTATCAAGCTGAACATGCACATCCTGGCACTTACCTCCACTTGGACCCAAAAGTCAAAATCCAAATATACTACATTGGACTGTTCACACAGGTATTAACTACTTGCTCTGCTAAACTCATTTTAGAGTTTTGCTTGTTGGGGAGTTCATAAGGGGAGCTGATGAGAATAGAATATGATAATACTTTTGATAGTTTGCTCAAAACTTCCTGTAGGTTAAAGTGTATCATTATGTGAAAATGATAGACAGTTTGAACAGAGTATAGAGCCTGGTGAGGCTCTGAGCATTCAGGATGGTATATGGCTGATAGATGACTTTAAAAAAAGTCTAAGAATTAGGATTAATATACTGGAGTTGAGGCAAGTTGGGTGCCCCATGGGATCCAACACAGAAAGGTGAATAAACTAGGCTATGCTGATGAGATGATGAGAGGTGGGGGAAGTAAACATGCTCATTTTCTATAATACGATGAGTGTGTCTGTATAGGAGGTGAAGGATATTCATTTCACAGCTGAGTATCTAAGGCAAAGTAATTAAACTCAGAGCCTACCTTAACCAAGCAGAGGATAGTCCAAGAGAGAAAAACTAAAGCACACTGAGTACATTCTACTTAGAGCATTAGTGTTTGACACATTA
The DNA here is from genome assembly GCA_028565775.1 of Sternarchorhynchus goeldii. Classification (NCBI taxonomy): domain Eukaryota; kingdom Metazoa; phylum Chordata; class Actinopteri; order Gymnotiformes; family Apteronotidae; genus Sternarchorhynchus; species Sternarchorhynchus goeldii. The sequence continues at coordinate 2,543,780 of JAOXYF010000022.1, forward strand.
ACCAGACAAACTGAAAAGATTGTACAGCAATAACTTAATTCCATTTCTTCTTAAAGTAATACAAAGTGAGCACATATTTGAGCACATCTATTCCATTGTAATTGTTAACATCAAAACATTACTGTTTTCATTTTGCCATTTGTTCTCTGGACATCTCACAGAATGCATCTGACACTAGCCATAGAAATAAAATTGGTTGGCATGATAATAGTTATTGCCATATTCACACAACATTTTGGAAAATAGTCAAGGCCGTCAAACTATATAAATGTGCTGTCTCGTGTGAATAATTGTATAAGTGAATAATTTTTACACATTTTATCTCAGTTATGAGAAACATGTTTTAAACATTTCATATATTAAACACAATGAGTTCCTCAGTGCCACAGGAAAAACTAGATATTGAAAACATTAACAATTATTTCACTTTATTCATAGGTGGGAGGGCCAGGAGAGGAAGCAGTTTTGAAAGGAAGCGCAAAAGAGAAGTGTGCAAAATGGGGCAATGCAGAACCACCTTCTCCTGTTCCATGTGAGACAACAACAAGAGGCAACCACGAGGACGAAAAACTGCTCAGTCGGAGGAGGCGGAGGAGGAGGTGGAGGAGGTGGAGGAGAAGGTGAAAGAAAAGGAGGTCTCTGTTCCAGAGGAGAGGAAGCAATTCTGCAGTTGGAGCAACGAAAGGGATGGCCAACGGAAACGAGAGCAGTGATGGGCCCGGTAACCCCCTGGCAGCCGTTGTGGCTACTACAGGTGGCATGGTGGGTGAAGGGTCTTCATCTCCTGTGTCCACCTACGTCAAGCTTGTCCTTCTAGGGTTGATTATATGCATCAGCCTGGTAGGTAACCTAGTGGTTTCTCTGCTAGTTTTAAGGGACAGGGCCTTACACAAGGCCCCTTACTATTTCCTGCTGGACCTTTGCTTGGCTGACACCATTCGATCAGCAGTCTGCTTCCCGTTTGTACTGGTGTCCATTAAGAATGGCTCAGCCTGGACCTACAGTGTGCTCAGCTGCAAGGTGGTGGCTTTCATGGCTGTGCTCTTCTGCTTCCATGCCGCCTTCATGCTGTTCTGCATTAGCGTCACGCGGTACATGGCAATTGCCCACCACAGGTTCTACTCTAAGCGCATGACCTTCTGGACCTGTGTTGCTGTGGTGTGTATGGTTTGGACTCTGTCAGTTGCTATGGCGTTCCCACCTGTCTTTGACGTGGGTACGTACAAGTTTATCCGTGAAGAGGACCAATGCATTTTCGAGCATCGCTACTTCAAGGCCAATGATACATTGGGTTTCATGCTTATGCTAGCTGTGCTGATCCTAGCCACTCATGTTGTCTACATGAAGCTCTTGCTCTTCGAATACAAGCACCGCAAGATGAAGCCTGTCCAGATGGTTCCAGCCATCAGCCAAAATTGGACCTTTCACGGGCCTGGAGCCACTGGCCAGGCGGCCGCCAACTGGATCGCGGGGTTCGGCCGGGGACCGATGCCACCTACCCTGTTGGGCATCAGGCAGAACTTGCACAACCAGAACCGACGGCTACTGGGCATGGAGGAGTTCAAGGCGGAAAAGCAGCTTGGCAGGATGTTTTATGTGATCACCCTGTTTTTTCTGGTGCTGTGGTCGCCGTACATCGTGGCCTGTTACTGGCGGGTCTTTGTGAAGGCATGTACCATTCCGCACCGGTACCTCTCCACTACGGTGTGGATGAGTTTTGCCCAGGCAGGGGTAAATCCCATTATCTGCTTTTTCCTAAACAAGGACCTGAAGAAGGGTCTGCTGGCCCACCTGCCTCCCTGTTGTAGAACTAAACCTCAACTACCCCGTGAGCCTTACTATGTCATGTAAAGACTGAAGTGCTGATTTGTTTTCTTTTCTTTACAATTCTTTCTCTTTGGGTGGGCAAAAATTGGACGGTAAGAAGAGGTTAGAAAGCATTTGAAGATGGAGGCATTAGGGACGCTTTATGATGATGTGGCCTTTGATCTAGCAGCAGTGCACGATGCTTTAAAGGGGTGGGTATCATGGGGAAAAATGCATTTTGTATCATCTAAATGCTATCCTTTGTTTTGTTCATGCTGACCTTAAAGGGGAGGGTTCCTGGCTAAAATGTGAGACACTAAATCAAATCTAAACAGTTTTGTTGAGCAATGCTGTTTACCACAGGCATGAGGGTGCTATCATTCTAAAAACAACAACAATGGTTTTCATACCAAAATAATTATTTTTGGTAAACGAACGTGTAAGGATTGAATCACAAATAGCCAAACGTGACTGTAAAACCCTTAAACATGGCATTTATCAGGCTACATTAAGTGTCAAGCATCTACTACATGATTCTGAAGATAATTTTCCAGATATAAATACATATTATTTCTCAAAATGTCACTCATAAACAGCATAAAGCTAAACTCTTGGCACAGTAATTTGTATTATTTAAGGTACTAATTACTAACAAGTGCATATACTACAGTAATCAAAAACAATTTTGTGCATGCATGTAATTTTACCATTAAAGAGAAACAGTGAGTGCCAAGAGACAAAGTCTCTACATCTGTCTTATTCAATGAGCGCTGAAATTGGTAAAAAAAAAAAAAAAAAAAAAATTGGTACATTTATGCTAATCTTGAGCATGCCAGTTAGAATAATTCACACCTGTGGGCCACTCAGATTTTCCTGGACATACAGAGTTTAGAACAAAACAAATTGGGGATTTTTTGTTTTTTGTTTTGTCGGCTCTCTGCACCAAACGCATTGCTGATTTCAAGACAGTTGGAATTTAAACTATGAAGCTCTAACAAATAGTGCATAATCACTTTTGCACTCATCTTTAGCAACTTTAATTAAATTTTTTTCTGTAATTACTTACTATGTTTATTTGCTCTTCTTGGCTCTATTTATATATTAATTTTCACTAATGAAAGTAAAAGTCTTTCATTACAATTCAGAAAATGGCTGAAGTCTTTATGATTTAACTGACTGAATTTAGGAATGGGAGCAGGGTCTTGAGATCAAAACAAGAGGTACTGATGAGATTGCATGAAAACCTTAAAGAAACATAATATACAAAGCCCTAATCATTTCAAATTTAGTCTCTAACATTACCAAAAAAAAATAGTGTTGAATTCAAGACTTATGGCTTCAGTGTAGATAATATGTGCAAGAAATGGGCTGAAAATTTCACAACTGGAGTACTGTATTATTAAAGATATTCTAGAGTGGAATCAGCCCTTGGATTGTCTGTAATCTAACTGGACACATTATAGTACAAAATGACAAGGTAGTGGAATTCATTCTGAATTCATGAGTTCATTTGAATTGCATATCAGTGCTGGACTGATACTATTATGATATAATAAACTCCAATAGAAAGGGTATTATTGCATGATATGCTAGTTCATTTGAAATTGTCATGTAAATTACAAATGACATCACATTAAAAATATGCGTATTATAAAATTTATAGTAACTTCCAAGGAAGTAAGATGTTTGGATGGATGGTAAAACTAAAGTAGACCAAAAGATAGTATGTTTGACTATAACATAATTAATATGATTAGGCTTTTGATTAGTCTATTATAGCAAAGACTTAATAACAGGTTCAACATAAAGGAAGATTATGGAACCAAATGTTGAATAATGAAAGTGAAACTTGAATGGAAAAAGCTCATTTTACATTAAACCTCATTTTAAACATATTGTTAGTATTACATATTATTCCGACAGTTGAACTAAACTGAGGAATTTATGATGGTGACAGTTAAAATTAATTTGACTGCTAATTTTTTGCACACAATTTCAGAAATTGCTGATCGGTAAAATTTTCTTTGGGATAATATTAACTTGAAATTGAATGCTTAACAACATAAGCAGGGACCCAGAGATTGTAATATTTTAATGAATGTTACAGAGAGCGGAAAATTGTGAGCTTTCTTGTGAGGTAGTCTTCAAATTGTTAGGGGTGTTCTAACTCCTTTGTTCCTGGTTTTTGTTTGTTTGTCTGTTTGCAAAATCAAAGAAAATGTAGATCAACAGAAAATATACAACAGCTGCATCAACAAAAAACAACAACCAACCACTACTGAAGAAAAGGGGGAATAATTATTTCTGTTATCTACATTTATGGCCTTACTCTATTATCAAGGTTTGAAGTTACTGATGTAAAGAAGATTTGACAGCTGTATGGCCTCTACAGACACTAAGAAAAAGATGCTGGGGAGAACAGCAACACTGTGTCTTTGTTGACTACTGCAAGACTGAATTCCTCACTCCCCTTCACAAGCAAACAAACTGAGGTCAAAAGGAAAAAAAAGCATCAGAAGGGTGCTAAAAAGAAAATTGCCAAATTGTGACACTGGAGTGTACAATTCTGCACAGTTCAATGGAGAGACTTGAATGCAAAAAAAAACTTGATTTCCTGTGGAATTAAAAGGAACTTCCTTGATTCTGGTGGAGACACTTTTTGGGTTTTGGTTTGTTCTAATTTCTTCTTCTTCTTCTTCTTCTTCTTCTTCATATCTTTTGGGTGGGGGGTGTGATGTAGGTGACTGCTGATGATGATGTGTGTTCATTATGTGGAAAGAATCTGAAAAAGCAGACCAAGTGCCTGAGTAGAGCTGAGTATCAAAGGAATTGTGAGAGCAAAGTTT
>JAOXYF010000022.1:2548531-2579817 GCA_028565775.1 Sternarchorhynchus goeldii
TGTGGGTGGGCAAATAGGGAGTGATTTTTGTAATGAGCAAACATGCCTGGTAGAACATTTTTAGTTGCTTCAGGCATTCTATCTTTTGTAAAATAACTGTGACCTCTGTGCAATTTCCTGTGTATAATATGGACTATGGACTAACTTAAAAAAAAGGAGGGGGGTGCTCCTGATCATCATCTTTTTACTGCGCATGTGTGAGAGTGGTCATGCTGTGTCTGAATGTGGGAGAGGACTGGGGAGGTCGTGGTTGAAGCCGCATCAGTTATTGTTAGGCACAGATATTGGCAGCCTGATGAAAAACAGCACTCCTGTGGTTGATCGAGGTCATTCTTTTGTTTGTTTGTTTGTTTGCTTTTAGAAATCAGGTCTTGTCCTCCCAGGTTTGAATTCAAAGCATAAATTGCATTTTTCATTTTATACTTGAAAAAGCCGAGTGATTAAATCCCAGTAGAGTCTTGCTAACAAAAAAAGATCAGATCAAGAGACTGCTGAAAATATTAAAGCAGTTGAAAAAATATTGAAACGTGAAACATCCACGATACATCAGTCACTATAGACTGGAAAGAAGTTAAACAAAACTACTTTTAAATGATAAAACTACTAACATAACTGCCTATTTATTTAAAGTGAAATGTAACTTATTTGATGAATCTTTACTTCTGCAACCTTCCAGTTGAATAACGATTTTGAAAACAGTTGAATTACCATAAGATAATCAGATATGTAAGTTTTACCAGTGGCTTAGTCAGTTGTAAATCCACAGCCCTACATTCTGCAATAAGTCCATATGACATATCTAAAATAACAACTCAAGATAATAAGTGAAGCCAAGTTACTCTAGAACAATCTAGAACATCCAGCTCATGATAATACAGACTGCTTCGACACTGCAGGATACACAATTTCCATAACTTGTTATCTCTAGTTGTCTGCCAATTTAATTGTCACACTGAAAATAAATGAACATAACTGAAATGCAAATGAAATGATACAAATATGATTCACAAATGAACATTGATATGCATTGCTTCATTGAAATCAAGACAAAATTACTATAATTGTGATTCAACATTGAGACTCATTTTCACTATGAGATGAGGTCCAATGTGTCAACTTGATTCTTCTTTAAAATCAATGGCAGACTCATGTATGACTCTCTCTAAGATATAAATATATTAAAAAATACCTTGATAATAATGTAAACATTTAAATAAATATTTAAACATGGCAAGAAATATAAACTATTTTGACCTGGACATCAGCATTTTTCTGTTTTTAAATGAACAAACAACTGGTAAATTTATTACAAAAATTAATTTGTTGTTAGGAGTGCTGGAAAATGTGTTAATTTCTCATTAAATGAATGATTAATTATGAAGGTGTAGGGATATTTTTAAGATATATTTTATCACCTCATATGCCACGCTAAAGGGAGATATGACAAACAAGCCTACTCAAAGAGCAATAGACTCTAGTGAGAATTCATTAACAGGACTGAAATATTTCTTTGATCAGCTCAGGAGTCTCATTTTTCATGAGTGCATGATGTATGAAAAGAAAAAAAAAGAGAGAATGTGAAGTTGGCTTTCAGATTCAGATATCTTGTTCTGTAAATTAAAGGGTTTTTTCCCTGACACGACAATAAAAGTATACTTTTGTTGCTTTTTTGACTGTTTATATGCCGTACCAACACCGCACAGGGAACTGTGTCCTTTCCCGGCTACAAATGTGTTTAATGGTACTCCTCACTTTGCAAAAAACATGGTGGCAGTCCAGGCCCACAATCCACAAGGGCCATAGGTTCACCCTCAGTTGCATAATCACGAGTCTGCCCTCATGGAACTCTACTGCAAAGCATTTAAACCACGGTGCAACGGTACTGAACCCCTGTCATCAGTATTCTGCTAAATAAGATCTGGGGGGGGTTTCGCAGTCACTTTCGCTCATAAACATTTATTTGAAATGGCATTTTGCGCAATTTTGTTTACATCATTTAAAAGCAATGCTAGAAAATATGCAGCAGTGATGTGCAAATTAAACTGATAAACAAGAAAATACGCTTAAGAAACCATTACAACACAGAGTCATATAGATATTCATATAACTAAATGTTATGTGGAGTATTTTTATGCAGGTTCAAATGCACTTCTCTGATCTTTGACAGCAGACATTTTCCCCCTCACCCTGTCTATATCTTGTTTTCTAGAAAAAAAAAACATGCCACAGTTATATTTAGTTAACTAAAGCTTAACAGTAGCAGACCAATGACCCTAACTGGGAGTAAACCTGCCACAGTCTAAAGAGGGGAGTCTACAAATCCATGTCAGCTCAAACATCTGATACAAGAGGCTTCGATGATGGTGGACATATTGGCCATTCTGCTGACCCATTAGATTTCTTGAGGCACTGTAATCTTATTAGTTTGTGAAAATAATGATGAACTCAACAGCTAAATTAAAACAGCTTAAAATAAGAAAAATGAAAATATCAAGATTGAGGAGAAAACCCTCAAGTCTATGATATAAGAATTGGACCTTTGAAAAGAATTGGACCTTTGACTGAGAAACATCAACAGTGGACAGTGTGCAAACATCCATGCAAAGACAGCTGCTAGCATCTTGGGTTAACCACTCTAGGCTAACCCAACACTGATCCACAATAAATCAGATTAAAGTGGCAAATGTTAAACCACACCATGGATAAGCTGCAGTGAGAAGAGAACAGAAGAATTATCAAGCAGGGACAGAGGATAGAGAAAGAGATCAGTCATGAGAAAGTGAAGCCAGTGACCACGAAAGGATAATAGATGGAGACTAGAGGAACCCGACTTCCTGAAGGGAAAATGAAGCTGGATAGAGCTGACTAACCTAAGCCAGGGATACAGACTCCCTTGAGGGAGCAGAACCTGTCCTGCCCTTTCCGAAAGAACCTGCCGTTGATGCTCTACAACACGGAGGACCTAGTCTGAAACAGTGTGGAACCACTACAGAGTGTGTGGTGCCCATTATACAAACAGATAACAACCTCCATTTCAAGCTTTATTAAACAGTGGTTGTCCAAGAAGTAACCTCTGATGCAATTTCAACACTTCACAACAAACCTGTAAATGGGCAAAGAGTTTAGGTTTGGTTACAGCTTCACTCTTTTTCTATAAACAACTTGACTAGATGTGGCTGAAGAAAACTTGCATATAAATTAACCAAAGCCAACTACATACACAGGGTCTTCTGGGGTGCAGCATGAAAACTAGAATACAATGGAATACAATGACACCATCTAGTGGCCGCAACGTATTTTCATAACAGTGGTGTATGTGCATTTTATTCGGTGTTATCTGTTTAACCAATTCACAAAAAAAAGCACTTTGTAAAAAAACAAAAAACAACAAAAAAAGCAGGAACAATAAGTGAAAATACAAACTCATGCCTCCTTCAAGTAGATTTCCAAAGATCAATTTAGCGGTAATGCAGAAGCAGAGAAAAATGAAGCATTTTACAGGAACACCATTTGGATGGAGTGGCATGAAGGTACTTCTGCTGTGCAGCATTCATTGTGTAACGGAATGATATGCCTCATTAAAAAGAGAAAAAAGGCATAACAGTTTGTTCCAGTATTTAATAAGAAAGCTAACAAGAAAACCGTTAAAATCTAAGTGTTATAAAAGTGCCTTCAGAAAGTAAATATAAGGGAAAAAAGAGCCTTTTGGTCACAAATAATTTACTGATCAAAATAAAACATTGGTTGATATTACTGCAATCACAAACATGTAGTGGATATAAAAGTGATAACAGACAATGTAAGGAAAAAAATGCCAACACACATTTGTGGGGGTCACTATTAAAACAGGTACTTCCAGCACTTCTCTGTTCCGCACTTTCATTCAATATGGATTCACTTGATGGCAATGCTCCGACCTCCTGGCAGGCTGAAATTAGCGTCCATCTTTGTGCTCTCTGCATCCAGTGTGTCAGCTGCAATACAGGCGAAACCCAAGTTGCTAAATAAGTCTTATCTGGGGTAGTAAATAAGTGTTGGTTTTCTAGAAACATTTCAAGAAATGGTCAAGAATAAAAACCACCCCACTCTTACTTGTCATTTTATAGCCAAAGGTGAGCTCCTCCCCTGCATTGATCGATTGAGTTGCAAAGAATGAGATCCTAGGAAGGTGCTCTAGGTTGTCAATGAAATGTTATATACCTGCAAGTTCAGGTCACACTAAAACACCATAGTTAAAAGTACGTTTGCGGCTTAAACTCGTGACATCACCACCCGTCCACATGGAACACTCAGCTTGTGAAACCATCATGCCTCCCCCGGTTTTTCATATGTAAATAAATGTAAAGTAGCACATGATCACACTGGAAAGTTTTTGGGACAAGCCTGAGGTGCAAGCTTGCCTTTGGTGTGAAAAATAACACCAAAGCACAAGCACAATAGCACAAGAACTGCATACAAAAGAGAGGGTGGTGGTCTAAGGACGTACTTTAAAGCAGAAGAGAAGGTGGGTAGTTTGAAACCAGAATGGCTTACCATAACCTGACAGATATCATATCAGACCTCCATCACTTTGTATCACAATGTGCTTTGTTTTGTTTCTTTAAAGACTCAACTGACTGCTTTGGAATGATTAGGTGTAACATTATTACGGGATAATATGTCATAACTCATTTCAGATAGTCACATCACTAAATCTCACTCACACTGTGGTTGACAAAGTGGGAGATGTTTCCGTAGCGTCCAAAGCATAAACATCATCTACATAGTCCAGATGAAACAGGTAGGTGGCTCCTTGTTTGTCATACATCTCCACTTTCAACTCAGCCTCCTCTGAGGTGATTATCTGAGATGACACACAACAGACCACAAATTGAAATGACAGGATATATGCTACAGAATGCTGCGTTATGACAAGATCTTTAAAAGATGAATGTATCAGTTGAATCAGTTTAGCAGAAAAATAAAGTGCTGATTCGAACAGTATTTGAAATTATTTTCACTTTTTATCACAACAGATGGAAAGAAAGTTCCCTCAAATGACACACAGGGATGACAGGCTGGCAGGTAACTGTTCTGTTCTGACAAAGAATGTATACAAAGAATTAATAAAAAGTTTTACAACGCTTCAGAAAACCCAACAGCAGAAAAACACAAGGTGATGACTGCATCTTATTGCCTCTAAACGTAAAAAAAAACACTACACTCTGCAACTTCACATATTGCGAGACTGAGATCTGCACGATTACAGATACATTACTCCATCAACACACAAAGGGGAAATATTTTTACCATGAAGCTTAAAGTACCCCACCTCTCCCAGGTACTCTATCACAAAGGCGTTCCTGTGAATCTTCTCGAATGTGCGCAGAACCCAGCCTCTTCCGTTGGTCGTCTTAAAGATGCACAAGTCCTACTGGATACCCCTCTGCACGACCCTGTTCCCACAGTCCAGCCCACAGCTGCACATCGAGTTGCACTCATAGATCCTCACCTGCCCGCTGCTGTTGTACGCCGCGCAGTGCTTGGACGCACCAGCACAACAACGACGGTCGGGCTTCCTAATGCAGTTGGAACACTCGCAATCTCTTGCCACAATGCCCAGCCTGCCGCTTTCATCCGATCCTGTAGTCACTGATGTATGTGAAGTGTTTTGGAGGTCCATCCAGGTTCACCTAGTCAAGGACGAAGATGCGGCCTTTGTGCCTGCAGGTGCGGTTCAGCTGCTCCTCCCAGAGCTGGAGCTTCACGTGTTGCTTGGCCCGCTGGAGAACGATGGAGGAATCCAGCGAGGGCGAGTCCAGCAGCATAGCGGCACACAGCAGCGCTGAGCGCATGTCTTGCCGGAATTGTCGGAGCAGACTCGGGCATTTGAGGTTTCTGTAAGGTTCCCATGTGCTCTCTGACTCAGAGTAACTTCTCCATTTGACCTAGAAAAACATATGACCCTACACATGGAGGCCCAGTAAAATACAAATTTGACATGAACATACTTGTTAAATATAAAAATGTGACGTAGGACAGACATGAAAGAATCATATATGTACATGCTAAAGAATTGGCTTTTTCACAAATATTACCTCATTACTGATATTCATCAACACAGGTAAAATGTAAGGTGAATAAATGAACAAACATTAGCATACAGTTTTATTTGTTCATTAATGGCCTCTCACCTTAATTCTTCTGTAGTTAGACAGGTACTCCACCGTATAGTCATTTAAGTTGTTTTTGGTCACAGCCAGCTGCTTGCACACTAATTTCTGTATTCGCCACAGAGCCTGCAGATCTTCCCACGTGAACTTATAAGAGACACTGCAAACTTCAGAAACAAAAGAAACCTCAAATGAACTAGATATCACCCCAGGTAAATTACACTGGACAGTATAATTTACTGTCACCACAAACTTGCTTATGGGATGTGCGTGGCCTGTTGCTGAACATCTCTTCCGAAAAGCCGATTACAAATTAAATTTCCATTTACCTTTAGAAAAACTGGAAAAAACTCATTCTTCACTGAAAGGCCTCACGTGTATATCTGGGATTCTGGCATAAGGTGAATGTTTTAATAAAACAATCTTTTATGGACGTAGCACAGGCAAAATTACTTTTAATCGCAGGGTTAAGAAACGAACAAACAAACAAATGAAAACATACTGGCTACAAGATGCCACTGATAATATCAGAACTCGCGAGCAATAATGTCCTGAAGGCAGTACCTCATGCATGTCCAATAATAGATCCTACCTTTCAAATATTGCGCCATGTTTTCCTCTTGTGGCAAAAGTTGATCAGATATACGGGAATTGAGGACCAAGCGATTCATTGGTCTAGGTGTTACCGGGAGGAAGCCATTCGATTCTAATTGGTCAAGTACTCGGAAACGTTATTGCAGAACGTATTTAATAGATTATTCACAAAAAGGGAGTTAACACAATTAGCACATGTACAATTAATTTGTGTGATTCCCTAAAATATCACTTTATAATAGCGGGAAGTTTTTGTTTAGGATAACAGAGGGTTTAACACAAAACATGTTGAACAAGACAACGTCATATATCAGTAAATTTCTGCCACTGCATTTCAGGTAAAATTTCCATCTAGCACAAGTTCCGTGTAGCCACATTTCAACCAGTTTTGAATCCTAAGTGCTGTATAAGGCAAAAAAGATTACCAAAAAAACTGCTCTTTGTGGAAGGAAACAATTGGTATCGACGAGAGAAAACGTGCAACCGTTCACTTTAATTCTTTAAGACGCTGTAAAAGTTAACGGGATTATTACCAATATTATTGCCGTTCTGCCCAGTGGTCCGGCCTAGAAGAGCAATGCTATAGTGACTAAAGAGTAGCACATTAATATATATATATATTAATATATATATATATATATTAACTCCTACAGACCATTGTGACTTGCTCGTGCCTGTTAATGTCTTATTTCATCTGCAACAAAAGTTCATTCCAGTGTTTGCTGTGAAAATAGCAAATAAAAAAAATTAATTGGGGTATGTCGGTAGCTTCTTGATTTCATCAGCTCAAAAACATTTTCTGCCTCATCCTTTGTGACCACAAATGGCGATGTAAGCACGCCATCAGAAGAGCAAAGTGTAGCAATTTTTCTTCAGGTACTGTTTGTTTTTATCAAGGCTCTTTGCATGTTCACGGATGATCCAAAAGGCATGACCGTTCATGTCCTTTCAGCTTTAACGGTGCGCTGCCACGTTTTTCATTGGCATTGCCACTTTTCTGGTGTTCTTCGAATCTTTAGGTATCTTTTTTCCAGTTGCTGAATCCAGTCGTTTGAAACATCTCTCTTACTCTCCTGTCTTTCAAATGTACAACAAAAAAAAACCTGATCATATGTATTCGAGCCACATGTCATACCATTCTTTTGTAAACGTTCGGCCATCTTTCACTGGAAATTAAATTTATGGTTGATACGGCCTCTATTCACAGTGAAGTTTTTTTAATGTAATTAATGGGATCTCGTTCAAATGGCTACAGTGTGTCGGTGGAAATATATCTAACCTTCAGAATACTGGATAGCTGGGGTTAACACTGGAGTAGAAAGGCTTATAAGGCTGGTAGTTGATGCCTCCATGTCACCCGTCCATTCAGATTGTAGTTTTTCATTGGTAACATCATATTTTGGCTTTTTAAAGAAATGGTCAACAAGTGTATTGGGACCTTTAGCCATTGACTGATGCACCTTTAACTAATTTGTAGAGAGAAACACTACAAGCGTAGCTAATTTGTTAATTCTTATCACTACTTGGTGGCCACTCTAGTGTCATAGAGATCAGACTATATTATTAAAGTGATTTGACAAACACTTTAGGGGAGGCGTATTGCATTATATACATATATAGTGCAGTCACTAACGTGGCCTGAAACAGCAATGTGGGGATGTGGATCTAATCTGCTGGTTGGTTTTGATACTTCTACTGCTACACAACCATCACATCTGTGTTTTCTGCACAGTTGATCTTGGCACTGACGGTGATGGTGGGTAGCTCTGTGCTCTTATGCGCCCCAGTTAGTTCAGTGCTATCTCTTTCTGGGTTTGCCAGCTCTAGAGACCTGGTCTGTATGGGAAAGGGGAAGCGGTCCAGCGGTGCGTGCTCTATCCTGCACAGGCTGTCATCACTGTCGCTGCTGTAGCTGGGGTTTGAGCAACACAGCGCCTCTGCCTGGGTACTGAGCTGCATAACGACGGCTGGATCATCCTCTGTTTGCACTGACTTGCTGGTGCTACTCGAGATCCCCTCCTGCATTCCAAAAGCAGCATCGGGACTGGGTTCCACCTTACGGAATATGTTTCGAGCAAAGAGGCTGATGCAGAACATCTCCACAATCACAGAGTAGTGGTATATTACTGAGAGAGAGAGAGAGAGAGAGAGAGAGAGAGAGAGAGAAGATAAAGAATAGTTTAAAAAGCACTAAACACTCCTAAAGAAATCTGAACAATTCTTTTCAATTCCAGGATCGTTCCTGTTTCAATATATGCTTACTCTGAGAGCGGAACAGATCGGAGAAGGGAGGTGTGCAGGGCACAAGGTTAAGTGCTCCCATGGTCTCCAGAATCCCACTCTGAAGTCCACATAAGACTAAGACCACAATAATGCAGACAAACTTGGCACGAAGCCTGTAACCATGCAGCGATCTCTTTGTTGCCTTGTAAAATAACAGGTAGCCATAGAAGGACAGAAAGGTGGATACTGCAGTGACTGCATTCACATACACGTTGGGATTGACTGAGTCCACCTATAGGACGCGGGGGAAGGATATACAATGTGGTTGATACATGGATACATTTTGACAACCTTTTTTGATTTCATTAATCCTGCCTTGTAGTATCACAGAAAGCCAGGCACTATTTTAAGTGTGTAACATGGCAAAATGACACATTGTACTCACATCACCGTAGTCATACTGTTCGTCTGTCCAGAGCACAAGCGTGATGAAGAACAGGAGTGTTCGGACCACAGAGAGCTGCAGCACAGCAGCCATCATCCATCCCAAGTTTGTCCTGGAAATCAGCAGGAGCAAAGAGCGGCACGTCATAACAGCCCTGCATTATTGCGTCCTGCCAGCACATTGTAACCTAATCCAATCTCAAACACCTAGATTCAGCCTTTAAGGTGGCCTGCATCTCTTCACAATCATATACGTGCAATGCAAAAACAGAGAAAGGCTTGGCAGGTTTAATTATATAGCTTAAGGCAAAGTCAGTTTTTGAGTAGTCTACCTGTTGATGTTGATGAGGGGCAAGCAGCAGCAGCAGCAGCAGGGGAAAGGGCTGGGAGAGACCTGCTCCCCCGCCAGCGCTTCCAGCATGCGTGCTTTCCCCCCAAAGAAGTTTTTGATGAGACCCATGAACTTCAGCAGAGTGATGGAGTGGTATCTTCAGAACAGTACAACACAATTCATATGGCCGTGCACTGATTCAGATATAAACATGAAAGACAAAAAATAATCTAAAAGTGCAACAGCTTTGAAGATTACTTACAGAGAAGCTATAAAGTTGCACAGTGAAGACGACCGGGGCACATACAATGCAACAATGGATGTGATTCCAAAAACCTGACAGGAAGGGGTTACAGTCAGAAAGCCCCAGCCAGTACCATGCCTCCCAAGCAAATGACATTATAACCATCTGCTGACTTCTTTCAGTCCCACCGAAGGTGTGGCTTTACCGGGTACATGCCCAAGATCCACAGGCAGAGCCGCCCGCGTCTGGACGAAGGCTCGTGTCGAAGAAAGAAGCCAATTTCCTCCAGGAAGAGGGCCAACAGCAGGACAGCCAGCACGGCCGGGATGAGGAACAACCACATCTCATTCTTAATTACTTTACATACAGAAAACAACATAAACAAGACACGCTTGAAAAGCACGGAGGTGTATATATAATATATTGTGTAAGGTAAAATCAATGTCCAGAACGAAATGTAGCCACATGTATTTCATATTACCGCATTCTGAAAACACTTCTGTTGCATTTATATATTGACAAATATTATTTAGTGTCTAGTGTCCATGACTCAGATGCTACAACTCTGAAGTGTAAAACTAGTGTTTCCTGTGATGGGTCTTACCTTTGAAGAAATCTGATGAGAGAGGGATTTCAGCCCCTATAAAGCTGCAGTTATTCTCTCTCCTGAACATTGTGACTTGGGGGTGCCTTTTTATGGAAACCCCAAAGTAGTAGAATATGCCTAAACCTTCGTCTTATTTAATTAATCAGAAGTTGATTCAGGATGCATGAGTTAAAAGCTATCTGTCTTGTTGCAAAGGAAAAATTAGATGGCTATACTCATCAGTGTGCTAAGTCTGCTCCATGCTAAGGAAGTCTCTGACCGACGGATTGATGTGTTCCTGATCTCAGAAATTAATGATTGACAAACACAGATAGAGTCACAGGTAAAGGGCCAAGTCCATCCTCTTGCATGTCCTCTGTTTAGAGTACAGCAGTATTAGCACTTCATAATGTCTTCAAAAAGATTGAATGAGGAAAGTAGTAAGTAAAGTAACCAATAAATGTAAACTAATTGGACATATTTGTGTTGTTTTTGATAACCGTTAAAAGTATGAACACCTACTGTGCAATTAGATTGATAGATACATGCAGCTCATAGATGTATTTTCGACCACTATACATTTGGTTAATAAAAGTTTACTAAGCCAGAAAACGGGCCTAGCTTGTTCTGTGAGCGCTCTGCAATTTTGCCAATTCAAAGCCTTTTATATTGAAATCCGTTAAGGTGACGTTGGATGGGCGTATACGGAAATTTTAACAGAAACATGATAGCCTTGTTGGGCTTTCTAGCTAACTAAATAACAAGGGATGAGACTTTATACTTGTTAGGTAATGATTACATTTTATAATACAAAAATATCAAAGCTGAATCTTACATTCACAAATATTAGCTAAGTTGTGGCTTCCCAGTTTGGAACCTTCACTTGCCACGATGGATTCTGTGTTCAGCAGATTTGATTCCTATGACTTTGACAATGATGTTCGTTATCAAGAAGGACTAAAAAAAGTAACCACACTAGAAACTAACAAAGATTTGCTAAAGTTTAAGATCTTCTTTTACAACAGGTACGTTACATGTTGAAGCGTGTGTGTGGCGGCATATCGATAACTGCATATATGATGTGCGATTAAACAAAAGATTATTTGCTTCTGCTTTAGGTTTGTCGAGCCAATAGATTTAATTGCTTTCCAGAAGTGGTCTGCTAGCCAGCGTTTTTCGGAAAATCTGTCGGATGAAGACGCGATTTGGGTGATGAAAAGTGATGAAAAGTGTACCACTGAGAAGAGTTCGCAGTCGGAAACGATGCTCGAGGCAGCGCTGCTCGAGCCACTCTCATTCGCAGACGTATTCCGCATGATTCAAACGGGGGAGAAGATACCTGGACTTCAAAACCTTGATATTAAACCATGTAACCAATTACCCACAGTTCCCCACATGCCGAGGAAGTTAAAACCTTGGGAGAAGTAAGCGAATTTCTCACAGAACTGTGACGCTGTAAACTAAACGGTAAAGCCTGAGAGCCCGTGTATTATCTGTTAATATAATCCATTAAAATAGTTTGTTTTACCAGTCTAGTTGTAGCACTTAAGATGTTTAAAGCAAGAAGACAGATTCTCCACTTTACAGTTATTCGTGAAAAGGTATTTTTTAAGAACCACAATCCTTTTGTGTCAGATTTTTTTGTTGTCCATATGGATCCCAAGGTCGTTGTCAGTTTCAAAGCTTTGGACAGGAAAAAGCTCAGGAGAAAGTCACTAAGACGTTGTCTGGGCTATAATCATTATTTGTGCGAGTCTAGCAGGACCAGGACATGCTACCTAACATGCGTTGGAAGAGTGCTTGGAGTGCTTCTATGTGTTGATTGTTTGAGGGATGTCCTGCATTCTCTGCTGGTGGTATTCAAGAACGTCAGGCACAGGGGACTGGAAGAAGATTGGTCATCTGCATCACCTCACCGATTCTTAGTTAGATGCGAAGAAATAAAACATCAGAATGAGAAGCAATACATGCTTCTCTCTCGCACTTTGATGAAGGAGATCTTTAGGTTGGGAAACTACTACTTAATAGGTCAAAGATGCACAGCATCAGTGCAAGTGCATTGTGGTGTGTCTGTATATTTTCCATGGTTGTCTGTGCAGGCAGGGATTTAGAGCTGTGTTGTTCCATGCATGGTTAAATGCTTCTGTTCATGCAGATGGAAAAAAAAAAGATAGTTTGTCCAACCAGTATCCACCCCAGTAACAACCCCAAACCTAAACATAAAGGATTTTCATGTCTTCATGTTGAAAATGCCATAGCAAGTGCATTGGGATCATCTCTGACCAGCAGTTATTACTAGGACTTGTTTCTGCTGCATGTCTTCAGTGGTAACTGCATTATTATTATTATTATTATTATTATTATTATTATTATTATTATTATTTAAAAGGGGACAGTGCAGTTTCATAGAACATATGATTACACATGGTTAAAAAAGCCAGAAGGCTAGTTTATCTGTAGTCCCCTGGCCATGATGTTAAAAAGGGAGTAAAAATTTAAAGGACAAAAGAAAAGAATAAGAGAAACACACAATACATATACAATATAATACAAAATACATGCAACACTTACTATACAGT
Source organism: Sternarchorhynchus goeldii (assembly GCA_028565775.1). Taxonomy (NCBI): domain Eukaryota; kingdom Metazoa; phylum Chordata; class Actinopteri; order Gymnotiformes; family Apteronotidae; genus Sternarchorhynchus; species Sternarchorhynchus goeldii. The sequence goes on from JAOXYF010000022.1 coordinate 2,561,685, forward strand.
TAAGAGAAAAAAAAACAAGGGAAAAAAACATCCTCACAACATAACAATTTATCATATCAACACAACAGGCTTATCTTTTAGTGTTGGCAGCTGTAGGTGTTGATAAGCCACATTTTCAATGTTTTTGTGAAGACCTTGTATGTTGTAAGCAGCATTAGCTTGTCTCAGATTTCAGTAGTTGAATGGGAGTCTAGAGACTGATGTCTAGAAGCTGAATTATTTAGTAAAAGTGCAGGTGTAATTTGATCCAAGCTTAAATGTAAATAATGACCTTTGCTAAGGGTCTGGTATTATAGTTATTATAATAATTATGATAAGTTGCCCTTGTCCAGAGTGATTTACAGAAGTGCTTTGCAGTCTTTATTAAATACATATGTGACAATAGATAGGTCAGACTTAATAATGCTATCAGGCTAGATAGCAAGAGATTATTATGTGCATATGTAGGTGCATTTTCTTTCATAAAGGTCTTCCTTTTCTTTCTGAGGGATGGTTGAACAGTACTAGAGGCTTGAAGGAGTAATAGTGCAGAACAGGCTTTGATTAGTGCATTTAGATATATGGGAGCTTATCCAGTAATGACTTTGTAGGTGAGTGGTAGTGTTTTAAATCTGATGCAAGCTACTAAAGAGAGCCATTGGAGGAAATTTAGCAGCAGGGGGTGACATGGAGAACTTTGGTAGGTTGGAAACAAGCTGTGCAGTTGCATTCTGAGAGAGGGGTAGATATCTGATGGAACAGAGGGAAAGGCATGTTAAGAGTGAATTTCAGAAGTCCAATTTTGAGATGACAAGGCACTGAACAAGCACCTGGGTGGTTTCCATGAGGAAAAATGGATGTATTTTTGTGATGTAGAGGAGGAACCTGTATGAATGAGTCAAGTTATAAAAAGTATATAATAATGGTTGATTATCCAGAATTAATCCCAAGGTTGAGTGCCGTGTCAGCTGGTGTGATCCAAGAGTCCTCTAGCAAGATCCCAAAGTCTTTACTTGTGGAGACATCTCCAGTGATATTTAGTAGCTCAGCCTGCCATGCATGAAGAGATGACTGGTACGCGCAATGAGATACAACAAGAAACCTGAGGTTCATTTGAGTATCATCAGCATAGTAGTAGTAGTATGAGAAACTGCAAGGATATGACGTTACTACGAGGGCAGGTATAGGGGGAAAACGGGAGAAGACCAAGCACTGAACCTTGTGGGATACCATTAGAGAACTTGTATAGAGCAGATCTCCATGTCACACGATATGACTGTCAATTAAGAAATGAAGCAAACAACTGCCATGCTATGCCAGTAATCTCAAGGCTTGAGGATGTTCAGAATGCTCTGGTGATTGACCATGCTGAAGGCTACTTGGAGATCAAGAAGAACCAAGACCAATGGCAGCTTGGCTGTGATAACAACATGCAGCTTCTCAGTACCAGTTAGAATTGCCATTCCTGTAGCTCATTCTGAGGAATGAGTTCATTATAAACAGAACATTCAAACATTTTAGAAAAAAAGACAAGTGAACTGGTTGGTAGATGCAGAGGTGCCTTAAGTTAGGACATTTTCAGGATGGGTATGAACCTTGCTGCTTTGCCAGAGCAGATTAATGGGTGAAGAAAGTGAAGAGAGGAAAGTATTGGTGGCAGTTTCAATTGTGTGTGGGGGGGGGGGGTCAGGGTGTGGTAGGGATGTAAGGATGCTGGAAACTAGGGTAGAAGAAGAGATGGAGTGAAAGTTGAAGATGGAAGAAGGGTATGAATGAACTGTTAGTGCAGTGGGGAGGGCAAAGGTAAAAGATAGTGGTGGTTTGAGAAGTGGAGTGGGGTCACACTGAAGACCAAGTCCAGTCCATTGCTGTGTTTGTGATCAGAGGTTAGTTGATGAAGGTCAGGTCGAATGAGTCTAAGAGAATGGGAGCTTGTCAGGGGGAAGGTTGAAGTCTCCAATGAGAGCAAGTGGAGTTCCATCATAAAGGAAGAGACTAAGAAGAGTGCCCAGATCCTCTATGATGGTTCCTAGTCACCAAGGTGGTTGAGAGATAACAAGCAGACTGTAACCACATGGAATTTGAATGATGAAGTATTAAAATGAGACATTGAAAGAGGTGTGACGCACTATTCCTGCACCACTGCCCCTGCTAGAAGTAAACCTGCACCACTGCCCCTGCTAGTTTTTAATAGAGTATATGAAAAAGAATAGTCAGCAGACAGAGGAGTGGGTGTTACTGAGTTTTCCGGAGTGATCCAGATCTCGGTTAGCACCAGGAAGTGGAGAGAGTGAAGCGAGGCCAAAGTTGAGATGAAGACAGCTTTCTTGACAGCAGACTGGCAGCTCCAAAGTCTTACTACCCCCCCCAGTGTGGGGTAGAGGAGGTTGCTGGGAGTGTAGCCTCTGTGTTGTGGGGGATAACTTTGGGGTCTGTGAATTGTGGAAAATGTGACTGAAGTAAAACACATGGAAGAAGATGCAGAAAGTGCATTGGAAAAAAAAAGTACGAATAGCTATAGGTAGAGACAAATATAGTAGAGTAAGGGTTAGAGTACCTGGAGGTTTTAATACATAATATATGCATTGTTTAAGAGTGCCAGTGCTTAGCCAAGAGCCTGCTCATGAGCCATCTATTCTGTCCTGTGTTAACCTGCGTTAGTTAGTATGCTGGTCAAAGCTGTCAAGGAGATAGTAGTGTTCCAGTCCAAGTGACATCTAATTAGCTGATGTCACAACTTCAGTAGTTTAGACAGAATTAGACGCATTTCATCACCTGAGGTACTATGTTTAGAATTTCATTTTATCCATCCCTTTGTAAATAAGAAAGACACTGTAGTCATACCCTATATTAACTCCAGTTTGGACCTAAATCCAAGCACCCTTAACTTTCACCATCTGTTAACAAGTGTTGAGTTTTTCCTAAAATCAGTGTAGGCACTATGCTACTATGGCTTATGATGACATAGGATGACTGCCTGTATAAACCAGCTTTTCATTACTCATGAATAATGTCCTATGAATGCCAGTTTTCATATTTTCCAGAAGATAATGGATCCACACCTTTCCCCAGACTTAACACCTTCTCCATAGTCAGTCTGGACTCGGTGTGATTGACAGTCATAATCACACTACTTTTTTGGGTCTGTGGCTTGCCTCTCTTATCCAATCCAAACGATATGCCCTCACTGTATGAGTGAGAATGCCTGCTTCCCATTGTTCCCACTCCATTTTTATCTACAGATGACTATACATTTATTTTCATTTTCTTACCAGCATGGCATGCATTTGTGTGTTTTAGTCCCGCATGTGCAGTTTTTAAGCTTTTCTCTAACTGGCAACAGGGGAAGTAGACAGATATTACCATTATAGGAGGCTGTTATCATTCAGTGTGTACATAGAGTAAATGTCAGCTATTTGGTACTGATTCCACAATAGTCCATCTACTTCTTGCTATCTTTGGCATCACTGTGGAGATAATGAGACAGAAAGAATAAATGAGAGAATGGGAGGAGAAAAGTAGTGATGGAGAAGAATAATAGATAATAGCTTAAGGTCAATAAAGTGGCTAAAAGTGCTGGAAAAGAGTAAACAGTACATGAGATCAGATTTAAGAAAGTAAATGTAAACAATTTGTTAGCCTGGAGGAGAAGTAACAGTCCATATTTTTCAGGATTAATACACAAATATTTATACTTTAACTGCATGTAAATATTTTCAATATTCAGATTTATATGGGACACTCACAAGTATGATACAACCCATCTACTTTATTCAGTAATGTATATTCTGTTGTCTATGTACAGGATCTCTGTAATCTACAAACAAGCATTATAGTTGAGGTGTGGTAGTAGAGCAAAAGCTTGTTCTAGCTGGAGATCCAAGCTGCCCACTGATGTCCACCAGAGGGAGCTCATCGAGCAGCAGTTTCACAAGCACAGAAGAGGCAGGGCTTGTTGAAGTCGAAGGCCCGGCTATGACCTCAATGAGTTACTCTTGGTTTGACTGTGGAACTGCAAGGCCTTCGCACCACTCAGGATTCCCCACCTTGCACCATTATATGTGATATGAGGAGCACAGTCATCTAATTAGATTGGGGTTCCAGATTCAGATTACCCTGTCAAAACCTGTTACTGTGGCACACAAGCACATCTGAGTAGGAACAAATATACTAAAACTACTACAAAAGTAAAATAGTCAGCCAATTAAAAATATTTATCAAATTATACTTAATAATCAATAAGTTCAGAGCATCCATAAATAGGTAATTGAGCCTTGGTGAATAATTGAAGCACATATTGCTATTCTGAAAGTTTAAATGGGTAGTTCTGTAAACATGAATATACAGTAATCCTAAATAATGGCTAAGGAATCTGCAATTCCTAAAACATTTCTTAACACACAGAGTAGATGCTGACTTCATTGTTTTTATTTATGTAGACCAAGTCAGCCACCTAGACAGGTTGACCAATCTTGTGTAGCATCTAACAACTAAGTAAACACTGAGTAAGTTCATTTAGCATGTGTATTTGGTAGTTCAGTAAGCTCTTTATTCTGTAAGGAACGATCTGTGTATGTGAATGAAAATATGAATGGTATAAAACATCCCAAGCACATTTGACTTTATTTTCAAATTATAGGTAGACTGATAGAAGGGGATTAGTTCATACCTACATTGTATACAGAGGACTTTACAGCTGACAGAGGTACTATGCTCTCCATAGTCTTTCTCTCATCAGCAGGGAGTTTAGAAGATTGGAACTGTAGATGCACAATTATGTTGGTTTCTCACAGCACACATACAGAAAAATGAACATCTTTTCAATGTGTTAAAAAAGGTTTTATCCCTGGGCTGGTTTACTGGACATGGATTAAGTCTAATCTAGTTTGGATCTAAATTGCAATGCCAACCTTTAAAAAGATGATTTATTTTAGCCTTAGGCTTAATATGGATGAGTGGTCCTTGGTGTTTTATTTGACACCTCCAGTTGCATGCAAGGTTTTTGCAAGATGGATTATGCAACACGTTACTGCATTGTGCATTTCTAATCCTCTAAATCAGAGGAAGGTCTTGACATGATTATGAAATGTTACTGCATAACACTTGCAGCAGGACTGATTACACTTATACTGGGACGACCTACAGTGGCTAAAGGAAGTACAGTCTAATGCTGCATGGTGTCTTTTTCTTCAGTCAAGAAGCACGTAAAATCAAGAAGCCTTTTGAATGCAGCCACAACTGTGCCCATGGCAATGTTGTTACAAATATTTGGTTTAAATGGAAAACAAATGTACAGTGTAGACACACATGTAAAATAATCAGACAGCCAGAGGATGCTCATCATTTTATTTCAAGCCCCTTATGCAATCTAGGTTCAATTAACAACTGGTGCATGACATCAGACATTAACTGATAGCATTAGATTGTTCTGGAATTGTGCACTGTGAAATGTACTTGTATATTTACCTAAGAAAGTGTACATTTAATTGTGTATGTGTACTTATTTATAAAGACACTTAAAAAATACAGTGGTATCTAATCAAATGATCAGATTATATATTTACTTCTTTTGAAAGTTGATCGTTTAATAATTATGATTCATAGTTTTTATTTTACTACATTTAATCAAGCATCATTTCAAGGCATTTCAACTACGGTATAAACTTGAACACATGGGGGGGTGACATGTAGAAGTGAGGGTTTTTAAAGGTGTGCCTGAATATTAATGTCCAATTTTGCAAATCTCCACTTGAACAATGGCACAGCACACAGTAGATCAACTGTTATACATGAGCTCTGCCCTCTCTTACTAGAGCCCCAGGAAAGGGAAGTGCCTAGTAGCAAAGCCACAGAGGGGAGCTTATCACATATCCTGTGTTGAAGCACATTACAGGAAGTAAACGTGCCATAACCATACCAAAACAGTAGCTTTATGTGATGGAAAAACAAGCATAATGGTTTGTTTTGTTAAACTGGCATACAACAATGCACAAAGGTACTTCATGAAATTTAGGAAATAATCCATTCTACGTTCTAACAAACAAATAGTTTTATTTTGAATGAGCACGATGTTGGGATCATGCTAAATACCTCAATGCAGGGACGTTTTATCATTTAAGATAATCCTAAAAAATAGATTCAAGAATAAGTCACCAATTTAGAAAGTGCAACAAGGAAACACCTTTAATAACGGTAGATTATATCAAAATAATGTTACTTCACAGGTCAATAAGAATCATTTTATGGCAGAGAACAGAACCTTTCTGAATCTAAAACATTCATAGGTCAATGTGCAAAAGCTGTGCGCTAAAGGCAGCTCACTGGAGGAAGCAATGTGCCAGTACGCATGTGCAAGCAACTAACTTTACACCAGGCCATTTCCTACTGACTGCTTAAAACTCTTCTGGTTCATCTGTGCCTTCCTCTGGAATTTCAAAACCATCCTGTTGAAAGTGGAAAAAGGCAAATTATTATTTACATTATTAGGTAAAAATAACAATGATTGCTTACAACTCTCAGATGTTGATATTTTTAGCCAAACACTTACATCTGTGGCATAGAGAATCTCAAGTATCTTTTGCAATGTGGAGTCACCCTCTCCTTCTTTCTCTTGGCAAACAAGCTCTATATTCCTCAGTTTGCCAAAATAAAAGTCCCTCTCCTTCTCCAAATCCGTGACGGTGCATTTCAGATCACTGACCTGGTTGTCGATATATATAAAAAATATTAGACTGGGTATCTGCAGAAGGTGCTTCACAAAATCTTCAAATCACACTCATCCAACAGAAACATAAAAATGTCAATGTAAATTCTATTTTTAACATGGTCAAACCATCTGAGTAAGTTCTTCTTTCTCTTCATGCGTAGCTCCCAACTCTGTTCTTTGCACTGCAGCTGGAGCCATCTTGGAAGCAGCTGTGGCTGACCTCTGTGGAGCTGGAGAACAACAATGGTACACAGCACATGAGCTGTGTAAGAATGAGGAACACCATAGTCAGGGGATGGTGGATGGATTAGTGGTGCAGCATTATGAGTACAAAATGAAACCTAGGTCCCCTTAACCTGACTTAGCTTGACACTTGTACTGTTGTGTATCTTACCAACTGGAGCTGTTGGCTTGATTGGATTGATGCGCGACTCTAAGAAAAATTCCATAAATATGCTATTTAGGCATTAAGTTAGTGAAGCTGTAAAATACATCCAAAGATTATATTTTAACTGATGCCAGTATATTATATATGTAAAAAAAATATCTTCGGGTATATGTTTGAGTGGCATTGTTTTGGGGGCAAGTATATCAGGGGCCCATGCACCTTAAGCACAGTACATTACATGATTTATTTAACCAGGTACAAAAAAAAAGTGCAAAATTGGACCATTTTGGTTTGACTGATTGGCATTTCCCTTTACCTGAGCTGCCTTTCATGGGTTTATTAGCAACAGCTGTAAGTGGAGTCTGTGAGGCAGCAATCTCCTGCCCCTGACGAGCCATTTCTGGATCGTATTCCTTGCCATCATAGTTAGCATCAAAGAACTTTTTAAACCACTGCACAAACTCAAAGTTATCCTGGAATTTCCCTTTCACAAGCTTATCCACAGGAATAATCTGTAAAGAGCAGAATTGGAAAATCTCAAATTCATAGCATTTTTTGTTTATGACAAAAGTATATTTCAGGAGAAATTATGTATTACTTTGTTTTGACCAACATGGCAATAGTTTGTGGATATACTGAAAACAAGCCAAGTTAGTAATGAAAGGTTTTACTCACTTTGTTCACACCAAGTTTCTTGAAGCTGGATTGAAGGATTTTGAAATTGTGAATATATTCATGTTCCAGCTTAGCATGGAATTTAACTTTCTTCAAGGGCAAACATGATGGGAACAACATATCCATGAACTGACAGTAGGCAGCACCTATGCAAACAGAGGCAACAACACAGCAACCATTGAGTAGAAACCTATGGGCCCAGGCTTCTCCAAATGTATTTTATGAAATTAAGAACTACAGGCGAAAATAGGCCTTATGTAGCATAAAAAAAAAAAATCACAGATCTTGGGCCAGCAATGAAGAGACTGAAGCAGGTCCAGTGAAGTGAGAACAGAGGGTAAATCTTTATTGTAACCACTCCGGGTAAACAACAAAGGAATAGCCTGAAGAAAAACTGAACTCTATGAGTCTCTTAATATACATGTGCCTCATCTTTGCATCTTTACCATGGCAAATCATTTTACTTTTCAGATTGTAAATCCTTCAAGGCTCTTGGTAAATACACCATTATCTTATAATTATTCCTTTTTTATGCTAATGCAATGTGTTTTTCAGCCATTGTTTCTTGGCAAGTAATTACTTTATTTTATTCACCCCCCCCCCACCGGTCCATACTATACTTGGACAAATAACCCCTCCTTAAGGGCTTGGTTGATGTTTTACCTTTGAGTTCCGTATAGCTACCTTTCGGCCAACCATGGAATCGCGTTTGTAACTATACATGACCATAACATGTGAAAGAACTTCTGTGACTGTCTGGGCGACCTCCTAGGCCTCCCATGATTGTCCAGGCCCTATTTTCATACCAAAGTTTAACAATGTTGTGTAGCCTCTTTCACTGACAATTTGTAAAAGCTCTTTTTAGTCAATTATAAAAATCAGAACTAAGTAGGCAGTAATGTGAACTGGTTAAGTAGAAGTTAAAATCACTTACCAGAACAGAGTTGTTCGATCTTGGAATGGTTCATGCGCAGAGAGTTGTTAATCCATGTTAGCATATCATGACGACTAAGGTTGTCACTAGTTACTGACGTGGAGTAGACGTTTACAGCCATTGAATAGATTTTGAGAAGAATAGATTTTGAAGATAAAGAGTAATTCAGGAAGACCCTATTAAAACTTTATTTAACTCTCAATGCTTTCAGTCAAGCCAAAATCATACCACCACCTACGCCTAGCGAGGTGATGCTTCTGAAAAAGAGGGAAAAGAACGACTTGTCGACACCAACTTTTCAATGAACCATCGAGATATTACAATTTGCAGTGATGGAAATTTTAAAAAAGCAAACCTAATTATCTAGTTAGCTAACTAGGTAACTTGGATATCTAGGTAGCTAATTAATCCGTTGTATTCATTCAAGATTAGTCTTCGCACTCTGCCATTATACTTTTACAACACACGACTTCTATTACAAAACGCATGCTCCCTCGTTTAAAAAGCCAACTAAATTAATAGATGATAAGAAATACAACAGTGGGCAGTAACACGAGGTAGTTAAGTATCTAGTTAACTATGTAGGACACGATAGCTGCGCTTCACTGGACTTGATGACAAGAAACCTCAATCTGGCAAGTTTGTTAAACTAACATAACGTTCCCTAATTACACGTCACACAGTCTACATCTTAAGTAATTATTGAACTCACGTTTCGTCGCCCAACAAATATTACATTAGTAATAAAAATGATTCGTTGCTAAACAACGAGATAAAGCTCTCGTAAACTCACTCCGCGTAATTGCACTCACAATTTATAGTTTGTACGCTGCCGCCTCTGCGGATTCATGTACTTCTCTGCTATTGGCGTATTCCTAGTAACACGTGGTTACTCAAGTCAAAATAAATGTCCGAGAAAACATTGTAGGAGCAATTACTAAGAGAAGGGAAGCACCTATAATATCAAAGAACATACAAATGAATAAAGTTAATATTTTAAAACCAATGATGTGCATGCAGTTGGAGAATAATTTTATGTTGTAAAATCCTTCGTAAATATATTCTGTTTCCAATGAAAAACTAACATTTTTATAACATTTGATCCTTTTTCGTATAATAACCGACCCCAAAATGTCAATGTTTTAACATATTTAATGGATCTGCCCAAGCTTATGCTAAAACAAAACGATAAAGCACGATGGGGTTAATTTCAGACATTTTACTAAAATAATATGATGGTGTACAGAAACTGACAAAAATAGCTTAGACATCAGAGAAATAACCAACGTTCAGTACAAGTATACCAAATCAACTAAAATCTTAAAAGACCCTCTTAAAACAACTTTATTAATCAGGCAATTTCAACAATACAAATATTGTTTTTTGTTCCTTAATTTGTGAATAAAAACAAATTCTGTTATTAAGGTTTTCTGCCCTCTTTGGATATGAAAATTGCTGGTGATGAGCACAAAGAGATTTGCTAAAGCAGAATCAAAGTATCCCACATTTCACATAACTCATGTGAGTTGACCTCTCACATATAGCGCCGAATTGGAAATTCCCAACTGGAACGTCAGAGCTACAGTAAATCCATTTGACAGCCACTAAAATCATTGAGTATCTCTCCAGAACCCTACAAATGACAGTGTGGACAGAAAATCTGAAAACATTTGGCATCTATTACTTTATATGTAAAAAAGCAATTAAAAACAAATATATACATACGTGTGTGTGAGTGTGTGTGTGTGACTGTAACCACTTTGTATTGGTTTGATATAGACTCAATACTCAATGTTACAGTGTGCTGTGGTAACAAATTCTAAAAGAAAGGGAGAAAACCTAAAACACAGTTCAACTGATAACTGACAGCTAACAAGACTCAGCATATACAGAACTACCACCTAAAAAACACAGTGATCTTAAAACACATAATAATGAGCAACACAGAGAATGCTGCTTTGTTAGCACCTTAGCATGAGCACCTGAAATACAATCATCTCAGTTTCAAAGCACCAAATGTAAAATGAAAAGAAACATTTAACTGACTAGTTGGAATCACTTTTCATGGCAGTTCTGAATGTAAACTGTGAACTATCTGAAATGGTTTGGAATATGGTTATCAGGATAAAATGTAAAAATTACTATGTCTTCTTTTAGGCACATACTGTAGGTCATTATAGAGAGTGGTCTTCCCCTTCCTAATTTGTGTGAGAATTCAGAATAACAGTAAATACATGTATAAAACAGTATATACATGCTGGTCATAGTACATAGCACCATAAATGGTTTAAAGAATGAAAAGACTGAAAAGTTGAAGTGCCGTTTATCTTTCCATGGTTAGTTTGTTTTCTACTTATAACTGTGTTGGGCTTTGAGACTTCAATTAAATTACATGATTATGCTCAATATTATCAGCAGTGAAAATGCCAGTAGTGTCTGGTCTACTGAAGCAGTTAAACACTTTCAAGATAAAATTGCTAAAATTTAAAAAATGATTACAATAGAAAAATGTTTTAGAAGCACCAGACTACAAAATCTTGATAAACACGTGTAACATTTAGTGAGTCTTTAAAGGGAAACTCATTTTCCTTTTGTAAATTATAAATAGGTAAACAGTATTTCCCTTGACAATGGACCAATCACAGAATATCAGTGAGGTAGTGAGTGGGGTTTTATCAGGCTCTTTCCAGCATAATCAGTTATTATCCATGTCAATGCAAGAAAAGAGATATATATAGTAAAATAAGTTGAATAAAATAACAAAAAAGTGTCTGTGCATTCTAAATACCACCACACTTAAAAGTCACTTTAAAATGCTTAAAATGGTAAAAAACTTGATTTACAGTTTTGTGAAGTTAATGCCTGAAAGAAATACTTAAAAGTAACACAAAACCATAAGTTACTCACATAGCCCCAGTTCTCTAATAACAGGAGTGAGGTATCACTATGAAAACTCCTGAAACATGACTGACTGCCCAAGCACCAAATACATGAGTCCTCCACAGACACGGCAGGGTCACTTTTGCTACTACGGTAAGATATCGAACCAGTGAAATAAAACCCTCTAAAATTCATTACTTACAGACGGAACAGGGATTGTAAGGACTATAAATGTAAAAATCTGACTGATCAACTATCAGTTTTGGTGATATTGTTGCATCATGGAAGTGGTTGCAAGGCCAACTAGGACTCGCATGCGAAGTAATCCTTGAGCGGAGCGAAGAGATGCCGGATCACAGGAACGCTCCAGGAACGGCCCAGAACTTTCTGCCTCTGCCCTCGACCCATGTTATTCACATCAGTATAATGTTTGGGGAAACCAAAAATGCTGGAATAGAAAAGACTGGCGTTAAACAATGCTAGAAAATACCCAATACCCAGTACAAAATACATAGTGTGCTCCTAACAGGTTAAAGCGCTAATAGATTTAGTCCTTTGCTGCCTGATCAAATTCTATTTTTTCATTCATCCTCACCTTTCCATCTCTGTGCACCAAAGGTAATCTTCTTTCCCATTCATGGTGACAGGTAGAGGCCCCATTTTCCCTTGCTTAATGGAGTTTGATTTGGTTGTGATGGTTCGCACTTTATTAAACTGTAGAACCAATGAAAGTCAAGGTGATCACACAAGGCTAATCAGGAGACTATAAGATGGCTGCCACAAGCTCATATCTCTCTAACTCTGACCTTAGCAACGCGTCCAACCTCAAGGCAGTCCTGTAGATTCACCTTGTCGTTAAGTGAGGTAGCCAGTGGTCTGGAGGAAGATGCAGCGTTGCATTTAAATATGCTTATCTTGAACATTCCTCTACAATCAAATGTTTGTGAAGACTAACAGTCTAGGTACCTGTTCATTCCAGGGAGGTTACCCCAGAAGTAGCGAGCTCTGTGTGCTGGACTCACTTTTATGGCATCAATCAAGACCGGATTGCACTAACAAGACAGCAAATGGTGGTGCTTACGTTTTGCTTGCTTCCAAAGAAAACTAAGAACCTAAAGGCTGCTTGAAGCTACTTTCTAACCTCCAAGAAGCGACAGATGTCAGCTTTATCATGAGCGCTCATGGCCACGACATTCTCAAAGAGCCAGAAGAACGGACGGTCGTCATCCTCTCTAGGCCTCATCAGGGTCAGCATGCGGTAGTACTCAAAGAACAGTCGACCTGTGCCCTCTGAGAGCAAAAAGCGAATGGGAAGATATATATGACGTAGGCAAACAACCCTTTCAGCCTAGACGAGCATATTTCACTTTAATTGTCTTTGGGAGAATAAGCCCGATTGAATACATCAAAGTGAGAAAAATCATTACATATCAAAATGACATCATAAAGAGCTTAATATACACATTTCAAGCTTTTCCTTTTATAGCTGCCTTACCAAAAACGCCTTTTCTGGCTGGATTCACCATGGAAAGGTCATTACATGGGCTGCCACCAATCAGGAGGTCAAAAGGACCCCATTCTGCTAGCTACAGAGGAGAAGGACAGGAGAGGCTTTAGAAATGAATGGCTTTATAAAGCCCTCTAGCACTATTACTTAGGAGTATGATGTACAGGACAACAACATTGTTGACACCATAACAAGGTCAGAGAGAAACCCAGCCTGTAAAATAAAATTCACAACAGGTGAACAGGTTTTATACATTGACCATCATTCCTCCTGCCTGAACTTACATGCTTCCTGGTGATGGTGCGTACGTCATTGACATATTCAATCTTCCCCTCATGCTTGATCATACCCACAGCAATGGAGTCTTCACAGATCTCAGAGGCAATGTAGCGGCCCACCTTGAATCCCAGGTCGTTTAGAACAAGATAGCCTACCAAAGGAAAAATTACAATAATCTCCCAATTTCTCCCAGAATGCATGTATCTGCCAGACACTCTTATCCAGAGCAGCTTACAATCACATTACAGAGAGTATAGTGTTAGAAGTCTTACTCTAGATCTTATACTTTTATTGGTATTGTATAGACCACTTGCCCTGATGGGGTTTGAACCTGACACCCCCACAGTATTGTTACCCAATATAACAGCCATTGGAGACCAAACAAAATACCCTTTAATTTCATGCTGACTTCATTTTCTAATTGTATAACCATAAAAGCAGAGTGCATTGACTAACCTGTGGCAATGCCATCAAAGAGGGAGAGGACCCTGATTGGCCGACGCTGATGAGCAGGAATTGATGGGTAAACTCTGTGTGGCTCCTAGATTACACAAGAAATGACAGAATGATCAAACATAAACCCTGATTAGTTCTAAACACATTAGGCGAATCACAGCAACAATGACTTTGTAATCCCAGTTACACAGCAGGATCTATATCTTTATACATCAGCCATCAAAAATCAAAATACTATGACGAAGAAAAAGGAAAATATCTGTCACTCACAAATTCAAAGGCACTATTATTGGCGAAGAACTCCTGCACACGCACGCTCCAGTCTTGTCTGACCTTGAGCACTCCATACTTCTGAGGTGGCAGGCAAATGTAACAGCTCCACGGATCTACTTCCTTCAATTGGTCAAAGGTCTCTGGTCCAACCAGCACATTCAGACAGTCCCTACAGTAACACCTGAGAAGGAGGTGTGTAGTAAGAGTCACTTCCGTTACAGGCAGTTTGTTATTATTCAAGGATTCGAACAGAGAGAGAGAGAGAGAGAGAGAAAAAGAACATGAAGGATTTGAACCTGCAGCAGCTGGCATTGCCACACAGAATCACTTCCAGTCCAGCACAACACACTGTGCAGTAAGACTGGTAGCCGTCTTCATCGTATCGGAAAAGGGTCTCAGTAAAGTTCTCCTACATGGGACAACACACACATACATGCACTCAAAATCTGGCTCACAATCAGTAACTAGAGGAATAAGAACATGCACATCACAAATTTCTCACCCAACATAAAGCAAAGCGGTATTTTACCTTGCATTTTAAACAAAGGCTCCCCTGAAAAAGTGGATGGAATATAGCAATGCTGGTACTTCCACATGAAAGGCAGAAATCTGCAGAAAGTTTGCAAAAGAAACACATGATAAGCATACATGCAGAATGACACACAGTACAGAAGGACCGAACACTGTATCTGCTCACCCTTGATGTTTTTGCCTTTTACTGTGACTTCGTGAACCATTTGATCTAAGAAGAAATGAGGTAATGACATAATTTAGGAGTAACAAACACACTCCAGCACTCTCGTGCAGGAATAAGACACTAAAACAACTGATGTAGCTTAAAAATCAACAAATGATCAGTTATAAGACATCAATACATTTATTTGACTACGCTCTAGTAGTACGGGCTCATACCTCTGGTGTACTCTTGGGCTATGGAAGGTCTGCCTCTGTTAACATACTTTCTCTTGGCTGGTGGCTGGTAGTCAGACAAAGATGAGTCGGAAGACTCTGGCTTTTGGTTGCTAGATGAGTCTATATGGTGATAAAGAGAGCTCAGCTTTTTTCATCGGTACATAGGCTACATAGAGCACATTGAAGTACCATCAGTTTGATCCACCATGGGGCAGAGAACTTTTAGTTCACAATCACAGGTTCACAATACAATTAGTTTTATCACCCTGAAATGACTGATCACAGAACAGGGTATTCTAGCATACAATATCAGTAACAATAGTACATACTAAGTCATTCGTTAGTGGAAAATTGTTTATTTATTCCTAATCTATATATTTCATAAAATGCAGCAGTAAAGCAAAAAGCAAAACAAAAAGTAGATAATCCTATTTTTACCATAAGAGTCTGGAGGTGCAAAGCCACTGGTGCCCATGGGTTCGAAGCCCCCAAAAGCCCAGTCCAGCATCACCTTGAGCTCCTCCTCTTTGTTCCCAGTGGAGTTAAAAGTCTTTGTGCAGCGCTCACCTGCCAACTACACACAGAACATCGACATGCTGCGTCTTGCTCGGTCTGAAACTAGAAGTATCTAACTGCAGTCTACATTTACCTCAAGAACTTGGTAAATTGCATCCTTGTAGGTGGGCAGACTGGCATACGAGTTGTTGCAAAAGCACTTTGCAAATGCAGCAAAAGGCAAAAGTCGCTCTATATAAATCTGTAGAGAATAAGGAGAAACTGACTTCAGGCAATGCACACAATCCAAGATGGCAGAGAAAGAATGACCTCAGCTAGACTGAAGCCTCACCTCTGAGTACATTCCATCTCCAAACCATTCCACACGTCTCATAGACGGGGGTGGTGTCTTTGTCTTCCAGTCCACCACCAGACCTGGCCACCATGAGAAACCCTTCACCTTCCCCCACACCAGCTCTCCAATTCTGAACCCCTTACCATCCTGTAGGGGGCAACAGAGAGTCGACAGATAACAGCCACATCAAGTTTAGTCTCTAGTCTCATCCAGAAACAGCCAGTATCAGGAAATCAGGAATCATGACTCCAGGACCAACTTCCCTATCCATATGTAAACAAAAAGTTTTAGAAAAATTACCTGGTACTTCTGACATTTCTTTCCAGTTGTCAAAACTGGAGTATAGGTGCTTTTCACCTAAAACCAAGAGATCACACTTATGTAATTAACATGAAAGTGTAAAGACAACTATAAAGAGGTATGCATGCTTGAAATGTCTTTACAACAATTATGAATGAACAAACATGAACAAAAAATACATTACATTTCACATCAAATACGTATATTACTGTGACTTAATGCTAATCAATAAATAATCACCCCTGACTACACATTTGTAGAATTTCTGGGTTTGAGGAAGCTGAAGGAATTGACTAAAATTCACAATTACATTTTTTGATTATTTACTGTAACACTACAAATGGTAAAGGTGAAAGTGACCAGGACAAAATGGTGACAAGAAAAAGTATAAGAAGAAGAAGAGGGATAGAGGAGGAGCTAAAGCACTTAACAAGGTCTTAGTGCTGTAATAGGGAGAGTGACCACAAGACATACATACAGAGCCTCACCCAGCTGACAGGACAGCAGTGACACTGTATAACCATATTCAAAACCAGCAGGAAAACCTTCCAGCAGGCAAATTAGCCGAGCAGTACTGGTGGCATTTTGGTGAACCACACTCCTGCCAGGGCAGGTACGTACCGCCTCTGCCTTTTTGTCCTTCTGGGTGTCCTGCGATTTGACCCAGGTTCCTGACCCAGCCTGAAACAGAGCACGTGCCTGTGGCTTCTGGCGCAAGCTGCTTTCCCAACCAAATATGCCCCTAACGGAGCCCTGAGGGACAGCAAACAGACACACCCCTCACTGAGGGCTCACACTTCCCTTGGCAGCACCAGAGGCAGAAGAAAGGATGGCAGCAAGAAAGAAAAGAGGGTTAAAAGCCACTGAGGAAAGTTAGTTTGGGTAGCTGTATAGACCGTCCCCTTTTAATCTAAACTAATAACTAAAAACCAATATTTTACCTCCTGCTGGGAGGTACAAGTCCAAATTACATCATCTTCAACAAAGACCGGGCCACCAGCTTTGTTCAAGTTGATCTCTGTGAGATAAAAGGCAATACTGAATCACATTGCTAAAAAAAAACAACAAGCCATCTGCTGTGAACAAAACAATCAAGACCCCTCCACATAGCAATGCATAGTTATTTTAATGAAGACAACACAGTCAAGCAATTTCTTATATTTCATTTGAGCTGATCAGCCTTCTTATATAATTTAGAGCAATTATAAGCATGATTAACAAGGACAGATGATTTGCCATGAAGAGGACAGACTGTAAAACATTTTTGGGAGTTCATGAATCACTTAAACTGATCTTAAGTTTCCTCACACCTCTCTTACTGGTTATCTTCTGTAGTCGCACCGAGCATGGCTTCACTGAGTCTGAAAGGTCAACCATCTCTGGAAAACAACATATTGTTTCTATCAATCCAGATGGCTCCTGACAAAAATGCGACTGGAATTGCTTTCCTAAACTGCACAAGCCACTACACTGCAATGAAGCTATTTTTAGTAGAGAGGTTCCTCTATGAACTCTCTGAATCATTACAATATAATAGTTGGGACAGAGGAAAAGCAGCCACCTGATGTGTGAATACTCATGAGACAATGTTCTGACAATGCTAATCCACACAGAGTAGTAATGTATTTAAATAGAGTAGTAATGTATTTCTATGAATAATACAAAATCCAGTGAACCATCTAACTTCCTCAAAGAGTCAAACGTAGTCGGAAATGTTTAAACATAAAACATTTTTGAGCCTTAAAATTCATGCCATCATAAAACTTTAACATATGCGTGCTACAGTGGTTGAATGTACCAAAGTTTCAAGTACCCTCAAAGCTATAACTACAGGACAAATTTAAATCCACTGATGACATTGCACCCTTGAATCACATATGTGCCATAACTAAGCTGGCAAGTTAAAATAACATATACATACAGTGGGGAAAAAAAGTATTTAGTCAGTCACCAATTGTGCAAGTTCTCCCACTTAAAAAGATGAGAGAGGCCTG
>JAOXYF010000022.1:2579917-2595433 GCA_028565775.1 Sternarchorhynchus goeldii
CTTCCATTTTCTCACAATGTTTCTCACAGTGGAGACTCTCTGAGATAGCTTTCTGTATCCTTCCCCTAAACCATGACGGTGAACAATCTTTTTTTTCAGGTCATTTGAAAGTTGTTTTGAGACTCCCATGCTGCGACTCTTCAGAGAAGATGCAAAGAGGAGAAAAACTTACAATTGCCCCCCTTAAATACCCTTTCTCAAAATTGGAGTCACCTGTGTATGGAGGTCAAGGGTCACTGAACTTACCAAACCAAATTTGAGTTCCAATAATTAGTTCTAAAGGTTTTGAAATCAATAAAATGACAACAGTGCCCAAATTTATGCACCTGCCTAATTTTGTTTAACCAATTATTGCACACTTTCTGTAAATCATATAAACTTCATTTCACTTCTCAAATATCACTGTGTTTGTCCCCTATATGATATATTTAACAGATTTTGTTATCCAAACAATCAATGATTTATAAAGATAAATCAGGAAAATTAACAAGGCTGCCCAAACTTTCGCTCCCCACTGTATATATATAACTCCTTTAAATTAGTCTTTACACATCATAAAGAGATGTGTCACATCTGTCAATTAGTCTTTACACATCATAAAGAGATGTGTCACAGTGTAAGAAGCATTATGCCTGTACCTGCCACTGGTATAAACAAAAATATGGTATAAGCGTGCAGATCCTCCCATGCTAGAGGATCTTACCCTGAAAAGACTTAAACTGACCTGGGTTTTCTCCAAGTCTTCCTCTGTTGATCAATTCAGAGGGTCTGATGACTTATCAATGCAAATTCATGCAAATTTACTATACAACACCCAAATTCACCTCATGTATGACTTACTCTGCATGTTTTTCCTTCTCCCATTCCTATCAGGTGATGTCTTGGTGCTTGTGAGTTCTGAGGATGAGTCGTCGTTGGTCGAGTCCACCACTTTGGAGGTATCAGAGTTACTCTCATCCAGTCGGTCCAAATCTCCATTTTCCACTGCCTGTTTTGGTAGGGGTGGTAGTGTCATAAAACTACATTATACACACAACCTGACCTGGTGAGAGGTACTTGTCAAATACCTGAGTAAGTACAGATTTTCAAATAAAATTAGTAGACTGCATTCATGTTTACAATATATTCAATATTTTTCATTTACATTTCTTTTTAATTAAATTCATGTTATGTTCTAAAAAAAATCATGTCTACAGTATTCAACGGTTGACTTTAGATCTACAATACCTAAACCTGGGACACACCTGTTCTTTGTACAGTTTAATAACTCTGTGTTATTAACCATTTGTAAAGTCTTACATTTACCATAGTATTTCTGAGCCTATTTCTTCTATGCCTGTTATAGCTTCCCTGGGATTACAACTCTAGTCTGAATTATAATGATAATGATTGTGGATTTTGCTGTTTTCAGTTGGCATTTCATCTCTGCATTTGGATCTTTAATTTAATGTCCTTGTTAAAATTAATGATTTCCAACAGCTAGAAAATAATTTCAATCACAATTTCACAATTTTGACTTCATACCTGAGCAAAGATTTTCTCAGCTTCAAGAGGTGGGCAGGGCAAAGCCAGAAGGCAAAGGATAAGCTTTCTGAAAACTGATGTTTGCTCGGTGGTCTTGAGAACTGAGCTCCAGTGCTGCTCTAAGGAAGAGCTATGTAGGCCATCTGACAGACTTTCAGTGTGTCCGTTTTCTTCTTTGATATTACCATCTCCTTCTTCAATAAGCTGGTACTCAAAGAACTCATCTCTTAGCTGATCACATGCATGTGGGGTAGAAAAGAGGCCAAACTGAGCACCAAGGTCTACTATAGCCTTGCCTGTGACCTTTAGTCTTCCCTCTGGACTGAGAAGCTGGGACATACTCCTTAACATACCATCACTCAAGGGGAGACTTTCAGCTGCAGAAGCTGTAAGTGCCTTATAGAATGCCATGCACTCATCCTGAAACAATTTTAAAGAGTCAGCCAGTTCCACTTCATTTTCAGACAGGAAGTCCTCCACAATTGCCCCACCCAAGCTAAGTTCAGTGCTTGGAAGGTGTAACTTTGGGTTCTCAAGGATGGCTGGGTCTTTTTCCTTCAGGAAACGTACAACTGCCTGAGGTCGGAGAAAACTGGACGCATAGGAACGCAAGAGGCCACTGGCTTCACGTAGAATCTGTACAAGATCAGCACGAGCAGAACCCTTGCGTTGTTCCAGACGATTGTTAAAAGCATTAAGCGGTTCTAGGCCTTGTTCCAGAAACATGAAAGAAACCCTGAGTTTGGGATTTTCCAGCTGAGAGCAGATGAATTTAGCTTTATCATCCTTCTTACTACAGGAGGTGAAGTATGAGATCAAATCTGTCCACATTTTGATGACTCTGTGAATGAGGACACAAAAACTCTTGCAGTTGTGGGAAAGGGAAGAGATCGGGCTATCAATGCCATCAACACCTGCAAACAACACCTTGAGAATGTCATTTTTAGTGCAGCAAGTGGAATAGTGTTCATGAATGGTAACAATCAGCTCTTGAACCTGGTTGGAGAAGGCCATTACTCCAGAGTGGCAAGCAGAGTCCACCAAACTATAAAGACCACCAAGAGCCACCACTTTTGGGTTGAGTTCCTTAAGCTTCAAGGCAACCTTCTCAGATGTCTCGTCACAGCTATCAACGTAGAAAGCTGCCATGTTACTAAAAGGTAGCTTGAATCTTTTCAGGGTGTCCACCAATGACACAGCAATAGCATCACTGGAGTCTACACATGGAAAAACCTCTAGGATTCGCATGCGGTGCTTGGCAGCCTTTTCGTCAAAAAATCCAAGAAGTACTACACAGGCAGGGCTTCCTTCACTTAGTGTCACATGACAATAAAGGTACACACAATAAGGAAGCTGCTCAGCAGCACAAGAAATATCTTTTGGGTACTGTAATCCAAGAACATGTTTCATAGTGCGTTGCGTGACATTCTTAGCCTGAGGAGGCAAACAATGAGTTTCAACGAAGCGTTGCATGAGATCGTTACAGATGAAAGAGTTCTCAACTTCCTTTGATGATACCTTTGGTGCACCCATCCTGTGCCTTTTACACTGCTGGTGTCGTTTTAAGTCGAGCAATCCTGAGTGGAGGATGTTAAGGTTTATACCACAGATTGTACAGTATGCATAAAAAGCCCCCAGGGAGCTGGATCTGACCCAGCTGATGGTTTTTTGCCATTGTGGGTCATATAATATGTGTTTTCTGTTATGACCTTCCACATCCGTGTCCTCTGTCACTTTTCCTGAGCCAAAAAAGTTGTGTATTAATAAATACCCTTTACTATAATAGGTTATCTATTAAAACTTACCAATATGAAGCAATATAAAAATAAAATAAATTCTCATGCAATAATAGATTTATTAAAACTGTCTTACCAATATGAAGCAATATAAACAGTGAAAAAAGCTCATACAAACAACCATATACGAAAAACAAAGAAATAAACAAGAAATAATATCTAACTTCACTTACGGTAAATAAAAAATTTAGGATTTTGCTATCTATAATAAATTCATTCTTACCAGGTGTATTAAGACTTCTCAAGGCTTTTGAAACATGTGGAGACTTAAGAGAGGGTCTTGCAAGTGCAATATCCTGCCCATTGCGTGCTTCCACTGGATTATACACTTGTCCAGTCAGGTTAGTTTGAAAAAATTTCTTGAACCATTTTAGAAAGGCAAAATTAGGCTTGAATTTGCCAGTGATGAGTTCTTCTGCTGGAACAAACTGCAATAGGAAAAGGTTATACAACACTGCAAAAACTACACAAGATCTCAAAATAAATAACAAATAAAAGTGTGGTCAGATGGTAAATTGGGAAGTCTCACTTTTGTGATGCCATTTTTAACAAAGCTTTCTTGTAGAAGACTGTAGTTATGGAGAAAGTCTTCTTGGTCCAGGGACTGAAACTTTACTTTGCTAATGTTGATAGTTCCTGGAAAGAGCCAATCTATCAACTGGCAAAAACATGCCCCTGTGGAGAACCACAAATTAGATTACTTCATATATAAGGACTTAACTAAGTTTTTATGACAATGTTATTCATAGGGTCTATTATCCAAATTCTTAATATTTGGCATTAAGATTGAGATACATATGCCTGCATGCACCAATTAAGAAGATAACTACAATACCTGAACATATCTGTTCCACCTGGGTGAACCTGGTTTGTAGTAATTTGTTCAGCCAGGCCAGAATTTCAAAACGGCTACTTTTGTCATCAAACACATCTAGGTTCAGATTAATATCCGTTGCCATTTTCTGATACTCTACAAGAAAGCAGACGTAGTTAGGCTAGTGTTCAATTATTATTATAGCATACCATAACATCAAAGGAAATGACCACGATATTATTTAGCCTAATTTCATAGAATGTATGAATTAGCCAGAACATGTTATTCAGTTCTAATTACCAGTTCATTACAGCTGAGGAAATTAACTAGGGTACAAAGTGCCGTACTTAACAAGTACTTTCTGTGATAACATGACGTTTAGGCAAACAGGACTAATTTACTATTATGGTGCATTTTTACTATTTAAGGCTTGTTTCTTATATGCCAATTAAACACTTTTTTACAAGAACAATTTGTATTTTCAAATTGTAAAATTGTATTTTGATGTGTCTTAAAAATCGAATGATCTTTTAATAATCGAAATGTGATACAATATTCAAAACATTTTTGCATATCTGAAAAAACGATACGCTGATACAAGTGAAAAACTTTCCTACAACGCTCCCTGACCAATTGAATCGAGCAGTTTACGTCAGTTCCGACACGTTGAGTTCCGTAATCTTATTCTCCTTCCCTTTCAATGTATAGTGAGTAGCCCGAAAGAAAAAAAAAATCTCGCGGGGTGGTTTTTGCCGCGAACATTCCATGCTTTGATAGAAAGTTTTACTTTTAGAGTCGAATGTCGCCTCTTATTTATTGCAAAGTGATCGGATATGACATAAAGCACGAAATTTGAATAAACCTGTGAAGTGCATTAGTGAAACACAACTCTGGACATACCGGCTTTCTGCAAAATACTTCCAAGCAAACGGTGTCATTAAAATACTTTTTTAGTCAGCTGGTTACTGGAAGCTGCAGGAACAATATTTTGATATACGCAACTTCGTGTACGCTTTACATTTTAAAACAATAAGATAAGGTTGACAACGCGACAGCCAAATCGCTTTGTTTTGTTTTGTCGTAAAATGTGGTCTCAAGTGCAATCATTATGACGTTCGTAAATGACTTCAAGCATCCAAAAAAATAATAGCAGGATTCTTCCAAAATAACCACATTAAATGAATTTAATTTAACAATGATGTTTTCATTGTGTCAAGACCGGTTGCCTTTGTTTCTTTGTGCCTTTGATATTCGCAAACATTAGCCTACACTAGATGGCAAAATTGTCCTTTGTTTACAGAAAGATTGTGATAAAAATGCCTTCGCTTTTAACTGAAGTGATGAAGAAAATTGTAAATGCACGTTGCTCTTTAAAACCAAACAGTACCTACCTCTGTCTTGCTCCTGCAGGCCACAAAGTAGCCAAATCTCGAAACCACCCATGCCCCTCAAACGACGTGCCCCAACCTATACATTTTACAGAACAGGATTGGTCTGTAATCTAAGGGGCGGTGCTATATCGCTATAATAATAAACTATGGGATTTTAGTTTGTTAGCTGTAACAAGTTACATAACAACTCCAAATAGTTAGAGGTTATATTGCGTTTACGGTTTTATTGTATTATATTGGTTATATTATCATCTAGAGTGCATGCGAATATTGGCATTTAAAATAGTAGACGAGGCCTACACGAGTATACATCGTATCTGGAACTCTGTATTCGATCTAATATATTGTTTTCAAAAATGCAATATATTTTGTCATTCCTGTTGTACGCGTCCACAGACTTCACTAGTGATATAATAAAGAACACGTTCTGCATAAAAAATAATCATAGGATAAATATCAGCAGGACAACAAAATTCGCCAGGCCTATTAACCAAACATACACTACTACCATCAGGCACCTTCCAAAATCAGCAATGTTAGGTTATTAAAATGTCCTATTCACACTTAAAAGTAAATTGTTTTAAAAATTTGGTTGGACGGTCAACTTGTCTGTTTTCCCCTTGGAAACACAGATAATTGATTATTCAGTTGCGTTAAAATAGGTCATCTGTGTTTGAACGCACTGTCTTTAAAATCAACCCATTTTCAAAACACCGGTGATTGCAAATATCGTTATGTGGAACGGTTTAGTTTACACCTTCAGTGTTTATTTGACGATTCTAAGATGCTCTTCGTACAAATTCATGAAAAAGAACTGCACGTAGATTGTAATGTAGCACTACACATTAAGTGTAACGGGGGAAACACTGCGTTTGATGTTAATATCTACGTTACTACGACAAAGCTAAACTTAATTACACAGGCTCCCCCCATTTGGTAAAGACATTTGCAAAGGGGTTTTGTTACCAGCGAAATGGCGGCGGGCCATGTGATTCTCAAAAGCGCTCTCGACTGGTTTGTCTGGTTGACGCTAAAATGGAAGGGCGGGTGGTAAGCCACTATATCTTATTATA
The DNA here is from genome assembly GCA_028565775.1 of Sternarchorhynchus goeldii. Classification (NCBI taxonomy): domain Eukaryota; kingdom Metazoa; phylum Chordata; class Actinopteri; order Gymnotiformes; family Apteronotidae; genus Sternarchorhynchus; species Sternarchorhynchus goeldii. The sequence goes on from JAOXYF010000022.1 coordinate 2,586,516, forward strand.
CTGATACGGTGTGTTAATAATGTGGCTCAGAACAATTGCGTGTTTTAGCAATGTGGCACAGGACACTGAATTCAGTTTCATAATTTAAAGATGAAGATTAAGCAGATGGTTTGAATAAGAATGGTTTGATGCAAAATACTCCATTCTAGAGAAAATACACACAGACGATAAGAACAACACAACCTCACACGTGTCAAATACCTTTAAAAGCTACCTCGCAGAAATTTATTGCATAACCTGAATATGAACCCAATGTTTGATGTCTGTGATTTTGTTTCACTGTAGTTTTGATATAAAGCTTTTTGTCTAAAATGTATTTATACATTCAGGGCAGAGATCTACATGCACATTGTTGTAAGAAAAAATAGATTTACCCCCATGTATCTAATCAATATTCTGTATAAAATATTCTAAATACGTTTTGGGAGGTTCAGTTTTTTGCAGAGTAAATCAAATGTAAACATGTAGTTATGTTGTAAACATTGTAAATGCCTGGTTCTGACAGTTTCTATGAACATTTCACATAAAACTATGATGAATGACTTTAATTACATTTCAGTTACTGAATTATTCAGAAATCAGTGTTTTTTTTTAAGTTAGAGCCATTTCTGACACAGGCATTACCAGAGCACACACAGTTTGTGTAATCTCCTCAGAAAAGTATTGGCAATAGGCTACCACCCACTGGAGCATCCACACATGAGCTTAAGGTTTCTAGCCCCAGTATGAAGCACTGGCTAAAGGGATCTAAAACATTAAGTGCCAGTACCTGGCACTCTCATGGCTGAAATACAGTTGAAATCTTCACAGCAATGTGACATATGCTTTATTGAAGACCGGAGGCTGTTGGGGTAGTACCAAATACCCTTGACTTCTAAAAAATGTTAAATGAGTGTCTGTTTACATTTCAGTGAAATCTGCTCTTGTCACACCTATCCCTCCAGATCTGAATTCCCAGTATCCCTTGCATATGACCATACCTCTATCTTCCTTTATTCACTCCGACTCCCTTGATTAATCTCTGTCTATTATAACCTGTAACGAAAATCCTGATTCTGCCTTTCACCTTGTGGGTTTATTGTTATCTTTGTTTTGCCTCTAGTGTCTTGGTTTCTGACTGTGTTTTGGATTTTCCCCTTTGCCTGACCCCTTTGGTTGTCTGTTTCTCAATAAATTTGCGTATATATTTTTTATGTACCTACATTTAAATTCACCCCGCTACATTCCTTTACAGATCTTGTGTAAAAATTCATGACTTTTTATTTTTGCTTACTATATTGTTCTCCATAATTTCCCTGACAGAAATCCTGTGATTAGGTTTTAGATTTGATTTTAAAAAAACTCTTAGACAACCATCTGATTCTGAAGAACCTTTTGGTTTTGCATCTTGGTGGAACCATTTACAAATTTTTCAAAGAGCCCCTTAAGGAGAGGTTCTTCAAGGAACATTTTTTGATCCTGTACTGATAGGAACTGTTAATGCCAGGATCAGACTAGACAAATTGAGCCTGATTTTGATATAGTTTTGTCATAGCCGACAAATGTCCATTGTGAGGTCCACCACCCCCTGAAGAAGAGGGCAGTGTGATGGAAACCATCACTCAGGAAGGTAAATGTGGTGTTCTGGTAGTCAGAGCACATGTTTATTTCTTGGAAGGCCTGGATTCGAGACTGGGTGTGGCTGTTGCTTTCACTTCAGGCTCAGATATGAACATCAGATATGAACAGGATTTGTAGCATGACATAATTGAAGAACAGTGATATGGTGTCTGGGATAAACACCCAGATTGTCAGAAAGATTCCTATCTAGTTTGACAACTCATACAATGTGTTCCTTGATAGCCATGACTTCTTGACACTCCTCCCCGATGACCTATGAAACAGTATGTGAAGGATGGTGAAGGATGTGAACAATAATTGCTTTGTGTCAAATAGGTAGTGTTGCCAGTCTCCCAACCAAGAAGAAGCACAGATTTATCACCCATCATCTAAAAACCAAAGACTCATGCAGGCTTGTCCTTGTGTAAGTAGTCAAGGCCCTGAACTAGTAACCAGAAGGCTGCTGGTTCAAGTCCCCCTTCTGCCAAATTCCTACTGTTGGGCCCTTGAGCAAGACCCTTGAGCTGCAGTTGCTCAAGATGAGTTTGGTCACAGTTGAAAGTTGCTTGAATGTAAATATCCTTCTTAAAGAGTTCTTTAGTGGGGGAATTCTTTTTTCTATGAACCTCCAAAGGACTCCTTTTGGTGCCAACTGGCACCTTTATTTTTAAAAGTGTATGTGATTTTTGAGGCTGTTCGGCAGTATAATTGTTGAATTGCCTATACATAGATTTATACAAGCAGGACAGTATCCTAGTATCCTAAGACTACATCTGGTTCTGACTTCAAAAACTAAACTGAATGATTCAGTGTTTACTTTATGTGGGGGTGAGTTGTGGGTGGATGTGGGGGACGTGCCCTCCCCAAAATAGAAAACAGTTGCATTTGTCTCCCCAAAGAATTATATTATTATATGGGCGGGCGGAGAAAAACTTTTATTTTGAAAGCGAGTTAGCGAGTTTAAAGTAAGTTAATGTGTTTTGGTGGCAAACCAGAGCTCTGGGTCTTCTTTTAGCTTTTGTTCAACAATGTACTGTAATGACCAGTTTCACTGCCCATGAGGCCTCATAAAATACCTTTCACCAGCTCTGATCTTGAGGTCAGTAACGAGAGATCTCATTACAAGAGATCTCATTACAAGCTATGAAAGCGAGTTAGCTAACATTAACATTAACAGTGTTCAGGTTGTCAGCTAATGTGTCAAACTCACTCCTACGCCCTTGAGTAGCTTTTTATCGATTTTGTTACATTACAACCTGTATTTAAATGTTTTTTTTATCTGAACTGTATATGATGCATCTGCTCAAATTATATATATATCTTTGGAAATAAAAAACTGAAAATTTGTATGTGCATATGTATTTACCCCCTTTGCTACGAAGTTCCAAAAAGGTTCTAGTGCAACCGATTACCTTCAGAAGTCACATGTGTCACATGATCTGTCAATATATACACACTTTTTCTTTTCTGATACTACACCTTTTCATACCCCAGAGGCTGGAGCACCATTAAGCAAGAAGCACCAATAACTAAAGAACACCATGGAGACCAAGGAGATCTCCAAACAAGTCAGGGACAAAGTTGTTAAGAAGTACAAGTCAGTGTTAGATCATTAAAAATATCCAAATCTCTAACGATCCCCCGAAGCATCATCAAATCCATTATTATCAAACGGAAAGTACATAGTACCACAACAAACCTGCCAAGAGAGGACCGCCCACCAAAACTCTCAGACCAGGCAAGGAGGGCATTAATCATAGAGGTAGCACAGAAACTAAAGGTAACCCTGAAAGAGCTGCAGAGTTCCCAAGCAACAACTCTACCACCATTATAAGCCATACACTCCATAGACCTGAACTTTATGGACGAGTGGCCAGGAAAAAAGCCTTTACTTATTTTAGGAAGGCTCATTGTAAGTTTGCCAAAAGGCATGTGGGAGACTCCCCAAATGTATGGAGGAAGGTGCTCTGGTCAGATGAGACCAAAATGTAACTTTTCGGCCACCAAGGAAAATGCTATGTCTACCAGTCACCCCAAGAGCACCAACCCCACAGAGAAACGTGGTGGCAGCATCATGCTGTGGGGATGTTTTTCAGCAGCAGGGACTGGGAAACTGGTCTGAGTTGAGGGGAAGATGGATGGTGCTAAATACGGGGATATTATTGAACAAAATCTGTTTTGGTATGTCAGTGATTTGAGACTGGGATGGAGGTTCACCTTACAACAGGACAATGACCTGAAGCATTTTACTAAAGCAACACTCGAGTAGTTTAAGGGGAAACGTGTAAATGTATTGGAATGGCCTAGTCAAAGCCCATACCTTAATCCAATTGAGAATGTGTGGTCAGACCTGAAGATTACAGTTCACTAGTGGAAACCATCTATCTTGAAGGAACTGGTGAAGTTTTGCCTTGAGGAATGGACAAAAATCCCAGTGGCAAGCTCATAGAGACTTATCCAAAGTGACTTGCAGCTGTAATTGCCGCAAAAGGTGGCTCTACAAATTACTGACTTTAGGGGGGCGAATAGTTATGCACACTGAAGTTTTCTGTTTGTTGTTTGCTTCACAATAAAAAAATCAAATGTGCAAAGTTCTGTAAGTATTCTGTAAATTAAATGATGCAAACCCTCAAATCATTCATTTTAATTCCAGGTTGTGAGGTAGTAAAACATGAAAAATTCCAATGTGCGTGAATACTTTTGCAAGGCACTGTAGAGTACACTTACAAATGCAAGAAGTGCCTTGAATTTTTTAATGGTATCCATCTATCTACATGAAACATCTACCCTGTAAAACTGTCATTAATTTTGGTTTTTTACACGTTACAGCGTTAAGCGTTAAAAGAAGAGCAGCGAATGCCGAGCATAGGAAAACAGTTTCGCTTTTCATTTCCAGCAATGAGGACGATGATACCAACATCGACACTTGACATAAACATCGACAAATACCGACAACAAAGTGTGACATACCCAGGCTTAAATACATTCACGCTGGAGTTAAACGCACTACAGGTTAAATGAGTAACAATTACAAGACGATAACCAGACGAACATTCAACACCACGCCCACGTCACACACAGAAACTTGCACACAGTCACACACACTCACTTGACATACACTACGCACACACCTTCACACAGACAGCCTTGACTGTCATGAAGCCTGTTGATTGAGTATTTACTGAGCTCGCGTTTGCCCGTAGGGTTTGAGTTTCACTGTGCTTCTCAGGTTCTTAGCCCTGAAAAGGAAAAGGTTGTATGCCTCTTCCTCAACTCTCCCTCCCACCCTGATACATGTAACTGAAGATAACAGCTTACTGACCACAAAGTCACCACTGGGCTGTCATTAAAACCCAAATAAACCGGAGCACTCTTGTTTCCTTTTTCCAAACAATGTGGTCAGGGGATCCTGTACACCTTGAAAGCCTATCAAAAACTTCAGGGTCCAAAGAGCACTCTGTCAATTTCAAATCTCAGTAACCTCTCTGATGAAATGACAAAACCATTCCCCTTTCTGTCTTACCAGGGCCCACTAGGGCACCTAAGGTTAAGGTAACTCTTAGCACTAAGAAGGCTTAGCAAAATGGACTGCTTTTAAAAATGAGAAAGCACTGCAGGTGGCTGTCCTGGCTTGTGATAATTCATTGAATGTATCCTATCCTAACAACCGGTAGAATACTGAGAACTGAAGTTTTCTCTCCAGCAGCCTGTTCTTTAGGGTAGACTCTGCACTCTGCATAGCAAAAAGACAAAATGTTTGTTGTGCTTTTCTGGGTACAGACCATTTTAAACGATGTGCCAGTGGATAAACAGAATAGTAGAAAATCACAATATTAAGATCAATGAGATACTACATCATGATTTTACTTACCTGATTAAGACCTTGGACCTTTATGAATCCTAGATAAATGATTGCACTTCTAAATCTATTGCTTGACAAATCAAGATAATTGTGAGTCAGAGAAACACAGATAACCTGATCTACACTCTGTGGCCTCATTGACTGGTTCTGTAGATTACCAAATTTGAGTTTACTAGGCATTAAATTTAAGCAATGCAAAAGATAGTAAATAGAAGTGTTTCCTGGAGTGAGTGACCTCTGCACTGCACAGGTTATAGTAATAGCTCCTGCAATGTGCAGCCTCTTCTTCTTCTGTGTAAGTGACCTTTGTATCCACCCCTATCTTCTGCAAACAAGAGTACAGACTGAGCTTCCCTGGTTCTCACTACCACCACTCAAGAAGTGTGCAAAAAAGTTTATAGAGTTTCTAGGGATTGTCAAGGAATTGTGGAGAGAGACTCATGCATATATTGAAATGTGGAGTATTTCAATTGATTACAATAAGAGTTATGATAAAAAGGTGAATCATAATGAATGGACTGACATGCTTTTATTTCTGTAGCCTTGCTGCAGTTAAACTGCTCTATTAAGAGTTACTACACAAGCTTAATTTTTGCATTGTTCCATTTATGCCATTTGAAAGTGAGGAGTAGGGGAAGGGGAGAAGGACCAGGGAGTCAGTATGAGGGAATGCTTTGTCCAGAGGCTTAGGACCAGTGCCCCAAATGTAAATAGAGGAGAGAGGGAAGGTTTCACCTCACATTAGTGATGCACCACAATACATCCTACTGGCTCACCGAGGTCAAGCCAATGTCCTATAGCATGTAGAGCTGAATGCAACTGAACGTTTCAAACCACAAGAGAATGGTTACCTACACTGAAAAAATGGGAAACTGCACTGAAGTTGTTAGTGACTAGTGAGCCTACATTCATTTATCAGGAGAAACATCTGCATGTGTTCAGGCTTATCTGACTGTTTTGGATGCCTGAGTTTCTTGCCTCATTTGTGATATCTTAAGCTTGTCAATGACTTATTTTAATGGGTAATTAAATATCTGGTGTCTGGCTGGAGATTCTGAAAAAAATTGTTAAACATGGTTAAAGATTATGATTAGCTGGGAGCACAGCCAGGAAATTGATTTTTTTCGGTTTCTGTTGTTAAAAGGTTTTTAGAAAGGTCATATAAAGGCAGTGATCACTTGCTCTTGTAGGTCAGAGGTCAGGGAAAGGAAAGAAAGCAATACTCGTGGGTCATTTCCTGGTACATGTGATCAAACTCGTCACACATCCATCATAGTGGGACCCACTGCCACGGCAGTGCATCACTGAACGCATGTCACAGCCAATCAGCTGCTCTCAACGGATATGAACATTATGTTTGTATCTTTCTTCTGTGAGACTTCTGGCCAGTCAGGTTGAATAATTTGGAAGCCAACTGACAGGGATAGGAGGTAATTTGGCAAAAGTGCACTGATATTTAGAGTTAGGAACTGGGGAACCCATGGGAAGCATTTGACTTTGTCCCGGTGTTCATGAGCTTGCCTAATGGTTTGTAAGGTAACATCATCTTAATGACAGAACAGTGTTTGCACAGCACATGATGCTGTTGAAAAGCCTCATGTTCCTTGGCTGTTATACCGCCATGCACAGCAATCAGCAGACCTAATGACCCTCATGAGATGGCTGCTAATATCACTAGGATCCGGTGCCATTGTTTATCATTTGGCAACAGACATTGTGGATTAAACACATTTATGGCTTTGTCTCAAATAAATACATGGAAATTTTGAAAAAAAAAACATTGAGAAATCAGTGAAAGGTGACTCATTAGACTACATTACTTGTTCCCAGTGCTTTTAGGGATCCAGGTTTTATTCTATTTTTACCAAATTAGTGGGTTTGTGTTTTGCATACAAATTCCTTTTCAACCAGTTGGTGTTGAGTAAAAAAATGTGCCTCTGAGTTCCACTTCCTCAACTTCCACTTCCCCTGTGCTAAAGTTTCATGAAACAATGTTGTAGGATTTGTGAGCAGTTCACATGGAATTTGACACAGACTGACACAGAATTCTAACTGTTTCATGATGCTTTGATCACATATGAAAATATTTGCTGTAGGGCTAGGTGATAGATCAAAGTTCTTGATAGATTCCATACCTATAAATCTCTATATCAAAAAGTCTGCATTCAGGTGTTGAGAACATACCGTAGGTTCAAATGTGTAGGCATGCCAGAGAGAAGCAAAGGAAAAGCTGTTAAGAATGGAGAGAGAAAGAATCACGGCTCACATTAATGTTGGCAAGGAAGCTTAAATGGTAACTAATTCTGGGAAAAAAATAACTTGCCTCCTGTGATTTTTCTAGTTTTTATGAGAAAATATACCAATATGTTTGCTTATATGTGACACTGTAAGGTATTTTTTAATTAAATCTAATATTGTATTTCAAGTCAAAATAATCCCGATATCAAGTCAAACTCTTATCATCCAGACCTAGCTGAATAACAGATCACTTTAATATGTGACAAATCTAGCTGTTGAGTATGACGTGCGGTTATTTCTGGAGCTGTGATCAAGTTGTTTCAGGTCCATTTTTATGTGATGTTTCTGTTATTTTGGCCAACACTGTTGTCGTTGTATATTTTTATTTTTGTTTTTGTTTTTATCTTCCACATTTGCCTTTTGTTACAATTTGTAAAAGCTGTGAAAGATATGAGTGGTGGTTTGGAGGAGGGAATTTTAAGGTCATTGGGGTCTCTCTCTCTCTCTCTCTCTCTCTCTCTCTCTCACACACACACACACACACACACACACACACACACACTTTGGCTTTATGTGAAGTCTTTGTGTTTCCACTCTAGAGGGGCCCATGAGGTATGAAGCACAAGGAGAAGCAACACAGAAGAGAGATCTGGCACACTTGGCGTGTTGTAGGTTAGCTATACCTTTACTTACATTCACAAATTCAGGTGTCAGTAAGATACTCTGAAGTGTGTTACCACCGCATTCAAGACAGAATTCATCCTGGTAATAGAATTAGCTATAAACAGGCCAAATACAAGCTGGAGAAAGGTGATGAATCAGCAAAGGAGGGCTAAAAAATTTAAAAGCCACTTTGCTGTTAACGACCCATCGTCAGTCTGGAAGGGCCTTCAAGAGACTATCAACTACGAGGTGAGGACACCCCCCCCCCCCACTTAATGACTTCCAGCTCACCAATGACCTGAATGAGTTCAACTGTAGATTTGAACACAGAAAAGACACTGCTCAGCCTTTAATTCTGCTCAACCCTCCTCCTGCACCATGGCTCTCTCTCTCTTACGAATCTCATTAATGAGCAGGACGTCAAGAATCTTTTCAGCAAACAGAAGATGAGAAAAGCCCCATTAATATAATTGGACTAAACATTTACATTTACATTTACATTTACATTTATGGCATTTAGCAGACGCTCTTATCCAGAGCGACTTACAAAAGTGCT
>JAOXYF010000022.1:2608492-2613492 GCA_028565775.1 Sternarchorhynchus goeldii
CATGGTTTCAGCTGAAGCCCCAGACTCGCATGACACACGGGCCCCCTCAGATGCAGCTGCTCCCTGGGTGTGCCAAGTTTCACCACACAGGAGGCACGGGGGTGTTGGGGGGGTGGGGCTGAAGGGGCCTGCTTAGACTGCATGGAGAGGACCGCCAAGGGACAGAGAGAAAGCCGGTTAGGGGTTAGACAGGACCGGGAGGGGGGTAGGTGTGTGTGTGTGGGGGGGGTAATGAGACCAGAGGTTTAGAGACAGGAGAGGAAGTGAGAGGAAACCAATGAGACATAGAACCAGAGCCTGGCCTCATGTAGAGTTCATCAGAAATACTAATAGGAGGAGTGTAGCAGCAGCTCGTATGAAAGAGGCCCTAGTAAAAGTTCTGAGCTTCTTCAACCTCGCCATGTTCTGCCTGCAAGGATTACGCTTCAAGCAGAACAGAAAAGGCTCCGATCACTCATAAAAATACTTAATATGTATTTTCAGTGTGTCACCAGACTTGTATATAGGCGCAGTTTAAAAGTGCTGTTGGATCCACTTGTGGGGCAGCGTATTCTTTCACAACACTGAACGTTCCTCTGGGCTTATTTCCTCTTCTCTTTGTCCTTCTTTTGAACACTCAATTTTTCTCTCCCCTTCAGACTTCCCATTTCATCAGGATTCTATTGTATTTCTCTCTCCTTCTCATTCTCTCTCTCTCTCTCTCTCTCTCTCTCTCTCTCTCTCTCTCTCTATCTGGTACTGGGACTGTCGGGAAGGCTCAGTCTCCAGTGTAGTGTTGCAACCTCGTTTATCTCTCATTATGCCCTGATTAGAACACAGAGAGGAGAAGTGTGCACAGTCGTGTACATGCATGTGTGTGTGCATACACACCCACACACACACACACACACACACATACACACACATACACAGACACACACATACACACCCACACACACACACACACACACACACACTCACACATACACACACACACACACACACACACACACACATGCACATTGGCGTACATGCATGTGTGCATGCAAACACACTCACACACAAACACACACACACACACACACACACAATTCATCCGTCACACGTATAATCCAACACTTTGATCCATCTATACACAGCTCAACATACAGCCTATGGATACGTCTCTGCACCTACCACAGTCCCACCTGAACACAGGTGTTATCCACGCATCAACACGGGTGCTTTCACTTGCACTACGAGATACTTTACATGGCAGGATGTTCCAACAATAGCGATCCACATATAAGCAGGTGTCCGCTGTGAGCTACGATCATCTGTTGGATTCTCCCATATGAGGGTGACAACTGGGAATACTGCAGTCACTCACTGTTGGCACCACTCTCACACGTAACACCCCATCACCCATTCTCTCTCTCTCTCTCTCTCTCTCTCTCTCTCTCTCACTCTCTCTCTTTCTCTCACTCTCTCTCTCTCCTAATCTACCTTTCATCTCCTCCACCATTCCTTATGAAAAACTGATAAAAACTGTAAACAGCCTGTTAGGGTCTTTGGGGGGGGGGGTGAAGGTGCTGAAAGATTTTAAGTGAGGAAAATGATGGCTTTCAGTTTCCATGCCAACGGAAACAGAAATATCATCTGTGTGTGTATCTGTGTGTGTGTGTGTGGATGTGTGCGTGTGTGTGTGTGTGTGTGTGTGTGTGGCATGTCTTGCAGCAGTGCTGGTGTTGTGTTAGTGGTGTGCTCTTTCACAACACTGGCCAGTGGCAAGAGGACACCAATCTTGTTATATACAAAATGAAAATACCCTAATTAAGATAGTGACATTTAATTTAAAGATGACCAGAAATCTTAGCACTTCTTAGCACTTTGCTTTAATGACTTTTTGAAAGTTTCAAGACCTGTAGTATCAAGACCTGTAGTATCAATACAGCTCTAGTCAAACACCTCTTGTCAAACACCTTATGGATAAATCTTTTTTGTTTACAAATTTCACTAAACTTGAGGAGACTATAAAGAGTACAACTGTAAAGAATTTGCACATTTATTATTCACAATTTTAAAAAAATGAACAAAAAGACACACAGTTAATCTTATCCACTGATCCAATCCAAAGAATTGAGTATATCTAATACCTAGGGAAGTGCTTATACAGTTTTGGTAGGAAGATCCCATCAGACTATATCAAGAGTGTGACTTTCCAGTAAACACTTTATCAATGTTTATATATGTTTGCTGGGAAAAACAATTCATATAGTACCTGAAATGCCTTGTTGCCCATGGTGAGAAATAACCAGTCTGAAGATGAAAAGTCAATCCAGTTTCAGGCCCAGGCCCTGAAGGCTAGGGTTGACCCAGAATATGCCTGTCCACCGGGGAGCATTAGTGTCATTATTAGTTGAGGATATCATACACAGCTTTCCCTTAACTTTTTTTCCCTTCTTTTTTTTGTTTCCTTTTAATTTTTTATTGTACTTGCTGATGCTTCTCTAACCCTGGTGGATAAAACTCTGTCGAGCATTTTTAACAGATGGTTGGCCAGTCTGGAGCCAGAGCTGTTTGCCTCCGGGATTCAGGGTTCCAGTCCTGCAAATGCAAAACGCGCAGGGACAGCTCCATCTCTTCCACGGGACTCTGATCTCTCCCTCGCTCCCTCTCAGACACACACGCCAGATGAAACTGTAACTAACTGCTTTTAAAGTCTGTTATTAGCGCGAGCAGCCAGAAACCTCAAAAAACAAGGAAGGAATTTAATTATGACAAGTGTTTAATTAGCATATGCATTTGCAGAAAAGAAGCAAAACAGGATTGAACACAAGGCCTCTGCAGTTTTTACCCTAACCCTGATACTCAGAAGTTCACTAGTGGTCCTTTCATTTACCAATCATTTGCATTAATAGTAACAGTTTTGCATGACGCATTTGCAACACGGTGCCAGGTTAAGCTATACAGATGGTTGTACATGCTCAGACCTGTCTGATGGGCAGATGCAATAAGACCTCAACCAATCCATTAAAATTTCTCACCACTGGCACCGAGGACAAAGGCCCGGTGTGACTGCGGAATCTCACGCACGCTCTCATGCGAACGCACAAACACGCACAGCTTGATTGACCCACTTTGTTCTTGTGTTTTTGTAAGTGAGAGGTCTCTTCCATGAGCAGACTGTTCATTTTAGAATAGGTGATCGGCTAAAAGACGACCTCTCGCCTCTCTTCTCCTGTCCTGTCCTGTGTTTTATTCTCCTCACCTCTTATTTCCGGTCTCGTCGTGTCCTGATGTTCATCTTTTGTGCTGTTGTTTCTGTGCCACTAGTGGCCAGCAAGTGGTTATTCACCTTAGGAGCATGAAAGGGGGCCTCCAGGCCTAAGGAAGTACCTCTACTGGGTGTGAGAGGGTGAGGAGAAGGTGCTATTTAAGGTGCGTGTCAGTTCTTGTATGTGGTCAATTTCTTGTGTGTGTGTGTGTGTGTGTGTGTGTGTGTTAGGGTGTGTTAGGGTGTGTGTGTGTGTGTGTGTGTGTGTTAGGGTGTGTTAGGGTGTGTTGCTTGTGTAAGTTGGCAGCATCATGTCTGTTTGATTTCCTGCTGAGCTGAGCCATAATATGTGTGGTTCTGCATATTTATCAATGAGTATGTCATGGGACTTTATTCTTGTATATGTGGCCGGAAGCTTTTTTTTGTTATTTGTTGTATGTGTGCGCAAGTGTGTGTATGAGTGTGTGTGTGTGCATATGCATGGATGTGTGTCTGCATGTGTGGGTCTTTGTGCATATATGTGTATGCTTGTTTGTGTATCTGGATGTGTGTGTGCTTGAGTGTGTGTGTGTGTGTGTGTATGTACATAAATGTGTGTGTGTTTGTGTGTGTGTGTGTGTGTGTGTGTATTTGTTGGTGCTGGGAGAGGGTCGCTGATGGTGCTGCTCTGGTTTTCCTCCCCTCGGCACCCTCTCTCTGTTGCCATGGAGAGACAGTTCTTTTCTCCCATAGGAGCAGAAATTAACACCATTTTTAACTGGCTCCAGGGCCTCCCCCTGCGAGAGAGAGAGAGAGAGAGAGAGAGAGAGAGAGAGAGAGAGAGACGAAGAGAGAGATGAAGAGAGACGAAGGGAGAAAGAACTCTGCTCCAAATCCACAACCCCGCACACACTAAATACACACAGAGGCTCACTTGCATGTACACACCTACACAGATTACCACATAGACCATCCCAGTTCACACTGCCAGCGTTGGTCAGACTCACTGAGTGGATCAGTGAGACCAACAGAGAGACAGGGACAGAGGGAGAGAGAGATAGACAGAAAGAGAGGGAGACAGAGAGAGACATATAGGCAGAAAAGGAGAGAAGAAAGAGAGAGAGAGAGAGAGAGAGAGAGAATAAAAGCTTTCTCCATCTATCCATCTCTATTATGAGAGGATGCTGCAGTGGGACAAAAGAGAGTCTCACTCCCTCTTTACCATTCCTACCCCCATACCTCCCTCTCTCTCTATCTCCCTCTCTCCCTCTCTATCTCTCTCTCTCTCTCCCTCTCTATCTCTCTCTCTATCTCCCTCTCTCCCTCTCCCCCGTCTCTCTGTGTATAATTAGCCGCTGCAGTCTCTCATTAGCGTTGTGGGTCTGTCTGACTCTCTGTCTGTCCGTCCCCCCTGCAATTACTCCATGACACCCAAGGCCACAGGAACCGAGCAGCATCGGCGTGGCACGTGCTATTAATGTCACTGAGACATAGACCGGTTGCACTGGGCAACAAATAAACGCAAAGCTGGTCATGGACATGCGCTGCTGCGTGTGTCTGGGTAGGGTGGAGGTGCTCTCACTGGGTAGGGTGGAGGTGCTCTCACTGGGTAGGGTGGAGGTGCTCTCACTGGGTAGGGTGGAGGTGCTCTCTTGGATGTGGTCCCACCCGCGCCGGCAGATTCTACGGGACCCGCTGCTGTCACCTGGTCCACTCCTTCGGGCAGCCGTATATTTACAGCACGCCGTTTCCGACGGCAATGCGGAGTCGTTAAGATGAGCTTAAT
>JAOXYF010000022.1:2618492-2628219 GCA_028565775.1 Sternarchorhynchus goeldii
GGGTGTCACATGACCCCGCTGCCCTGCGCACCTGCCCGAGAGAGTGCTGGCAGTTGCCATAGCTACGGGGTCAGGAGTATGGAAAGCAGGGCTGGGAGCGGGGCCTGTGGCAGGAGGTGGGGCGGCATGTGTGGTGTTTGAGTGTGGCACGGAATGGTGTTATTTTTAAAAATGCTGCAGGAAAAGCATTTGAGAACCACACTTCTCTCTCTCTCTCTCTCTCTCTCTCTCTCTCTCTCCCAGTCGCGATATCTCTCTCGATCTCTGTGTCTCGCTGAGTCGCATATTTCAGCATAGAAAACACTCTTGTAAAGGCCTCCTGTGTTGTATTAGGTTTGGATCAATGCTGTGCTCTGGGAAGCTTCAATTATGCAACGTCTGCCGAGATTGTAGGGGTTTAGACCAAGACACATAACACAGCACTTACAGTGATACCCTTTAAGCGTCTCAGGACTTGAGTGCAGATGTTGGCTTTATTTTTTTGTGAATGCGGCCAGAAAGGAATCTTATCACAGACCAGAATTTCTACTCTGCGATACTTTTTATTTAAGTGTTGAGGCATTTAAAGCACAGTAGCCCAAAAGTTGCCATCAGCCAGAAACAAACAATCTGCTGTAAGAATGTAGCACTGTGTCAGCATAGTAATATGAAAGGCTGTACCTGTAGGAACAAGACTGGAAACTTTGTATAACTCTAGCATTTACACCATGGGCCATACATGCACCACTCTACTGCACTTTAAGTAAAAGTAAAGTAAAATCTAAAAGACAGACCCAACAGACCCGTGTAGATCCTCTGTTTGTAGGTCTTGTTTGTAGGTCTTCTTAAGTTGTTTGGATTGTAGGTCAGTCACACTGTCTGCAGCAGCTTTGTGTTCAGGACGTGGTAGCAGGTGCAGCTTGTGTAGTTCAGACTGTGGGCTCATCTTTAAGCAGCTGATCTGATCACCCCTCCCTCCCCCACCCCCATCTCCTTGTCGGTCTGCAGTGCACCGATGGCGGACAGCCGCAGGACAGCTCTCTGAAGCGTGTGGCGGTGGTGGAGGATTTCTTCGACATCATCTACGCTATGCACGTGGAGATGGGGGCCGACCCAGGCAGAGCACCCAAACATGCAGGCCAGAAGAAGACTTACAAAGCGGTGAGGCTCAAGCTCACACACTTCCAAACCCAAGGGAAACTACATGAGAACAGGTCAAATGTTGTAAGATGATGCACTCATCAGAATGGAATTAGATTATCCATGAACATGTCATAGTCTCATGTGTCATTTTGGCACTTGGATCGAAAAATTAATAAAGTATATCATTCCATTAAAACCTAATGTAACAATAAGTTAGCAAGTCGTGTTAAAGTGTCAAGAATGTGCAATTTCCTGTTTTGTTTTTCAATGGTTCCACACGTGACCATCAGCCAGATACAAATAATGGAAAGAAAAATAACTGCTTATTTTAATTATTTTAATATTCGCTATTAACTAAATATTGCTCTAGAATCCATGGTAGTTAGTTGCATAATGTATTGAGAATGAGACTTATGGGACTGTATTTTTATACCATCCAGACTTTATCCAACAAAATATTAGTCTTGTATGATGTGTCTCTTTATACGACTGGTTTAATGCTATTTCATAAATGTCCAATAGGCATTAATATATTTGCATGACTAATGGTGAGCGCTTCAGGCTGTTGCTGAGGCAACCGCAGCCATCTTGTTGCACCTGTAGCGCTATTGTTGTGTGAAGAAGGCCGTAGACTGGGAAACGAGCACGGTTCAAAATTATACATGAAAAAAGGAACGTATAATTCACTCTGACTAGGAGTTAAAAATATGGCATATGTAACAATGCAGAGATTAAGTGCATAGTTTTCGGTGCTCCATTCGCCATCGCTGCTCTCCGGCATCTCACTCAACATCAGCGTACTACTAGCAAATGTCGAAACAGAAAGAAAACGAATCCAGATTAACTCTCTGGATGTATTATTGCGGAGTCTCCGGCACAATTTCTCATTTACTTCACAGCGTCTCAGCCCAGTTTCATTTCCCTCGGCTTATGCTACAGAACGGCTTATCGCCGGCTTCTAACGATTTAAAACGAGCGCCCTGCGTGTCAACAGCGCTCTCCTCCCCGTGTGGAGGTTAAAAGTGCCTAAGGTTCTCTGAGCCGTGCTCTCGATTGACATAATCTGAGAAGGGCTCTTAAAACATTCCGAATATATAGAGGGCATCTAAACGGTTCGTCAAAAGGCTTTATCGCATGCGGGAAAAAATGTTTGTCGAATCATTGATCATGCCCCAGGGCATATAAATCCATTGTCGTCCAAGACTACATTTAACCTAAAGACATATGACGTGTATAAAATATATCTATTATGTTTAGCACTCATGAAAGCTGGAATTAATACAGAGGGAAGCACACCAGACCAGTTCGCTGATCTAGGAACAGTTTCCCTGTAGCATAGCCTATGACGGCAGTCATATGGGACCATCTCAGATCAGCATTCTTTGTCTGTGCCCTGAGCTATGATCCCACTGTGTGTGAAAGCAGGTGTCAGGTTCCAGCCCCCGTCGAGCTCTGTGCTAATCACCTAATTAAAGCAATTAGCCGGCTGATAGGTCTGTTTTTGACATTTGGCATGCAGAGTCGCCACACAGACCTGTTTGACTGTCCATCCCTACCACTGCCGTTAGCTTGTGGCCCTTAGTGCTTACTGATTGGCTGTGACTTTTAAAATGAGCTGTGACTAGCAGAGATGATCTGTGATTGGTACGATTCGCTCTGGTCGGACAGGCTTTGATTGGCTGTAATCGACCGTGACTGATGGTGATAGGTTGTTTACCCCAATTCCACCTCTGCCCTGAGCAGAATAGGATGGCCTTTTTCTAATATTTAACTTTAGTGTAATACCTATGTGTCTTCAGGTTTAAAACTGCATATTTCTGAGTTTCAAAATATTAACATTGACATCCTAGGTTGAAATGAGTGTGTTTGATTTTGGCCAAATTTGAAAACGACAGTTGGTGTTTAGCTCTAAGAGGCTAATACAAATGGCCGGTGACAAACTGAAGAACACACAGAGACTGTTTCTTTTATGAATGGGTTCAGTATAGACCTATGGGAATTAACCCCTTTACCCTGAAACACTTTACAGATTCAAGACTTGCCCTCTTGGCCCATTTCCTTGTCCTGTTGCTGCCGACAAACTATGCCCTCTTGTGGCGTTATGATGTAATTGCGTTGATTTACCACGCTTCAGATGGGTTGTGCATAAGAGCCTGTCTCCAAAAAGATTTGTTAGTACATTGGTTTAGATTAAAGAATTAACATGAAGCAACAGAGATTATCTTCCTTAGTACTGGAATTAAGGAAAACTGTTAAGAAGACCCTTCCTCTAGATAAAGGTATCACCTAAATGGAAAAGTCATTCTTTAATATGATTCAGAAACAACTGAGAAATAGTGTCTGGTATGTGTATATGGGTGCGAAGTGTTGTGTGTTTGGGGAACTTGAGAGGCAGTGGGGTTCCTGTAAAATACCCTTGGGGTTGTGTTCACCTGCTCTCCTCAGCCTTTGCCCTGGAGAGAGCTGTTGTCAGGTCTCATAGAACACCCACTCCTGTGAGTCCACCTCGGCCAGGCCAGGAGGGGAGGGTTGTCTGTGGCATTCTGGGAGGTGTGTGTGTGTGTGTGTGTGTGTGTGTGTGTGTGTGTGTGTGTTTTGTTATTGTTGGTGGTGGTGGTGGGTTTTTTTCCCTGAATGGCCTTTTCCCTCAGCTCAGCCGGAGGCAGGAGGAGGGGAGCCAGGCGTCCCTGATATGCCTGCTGCTACTGCTCCTTCTCTCTCTCTCTCTCTCTCTCTCTCTCTCTCTCTCTCTCTCTTCTCTCTCTCTCTCTCTCTCTTGCTCTCAATTACCCTCACTCTCTCTAACTCTCACTCTCTCTCACTCTGTCTTTCTCACTCTCTCTCTCACTGTGTGAAGGTCGCACACAAAATAGTGGCAGAAGGAAACGGAGAGAGAGAGGGAGAGGGCAAAAAAGGCCAAGGTTTAGCATAGCATAAGCTCCTCCCTTACGCATAGGACACTAAAACAGCAAATACTCAAGAAATCCAACCTATTTTTCTGTAGTACGAATTAAATATTGCAAACCTTAGTTTTACATCCTTCACTCACCCTTAGATTCCATAATTCCCCCCCAGCCACCCACCCTCTCAAAAAAACCCTGATCCTTTCTTTCTTTGCCATTCTCTGATCCCTTTTCCTACTCCTCCCCCTATCCTCCCGCCCCCTCTTGGGATGCCAGATTGCGGAGACGTACGCTTTTCTGCCCCGTGAGGCAGTGACCCGCTTCCTGATGAGCTGCGGGGAGTGCCAGAAGAGGATGCACATCAACTCCAGCACAGCCGAGTTCAAAGGTCAGATGCTTCTTCCTCACCTCTGAGCAGACAAAAGCCTGATGCTGAAAACCTACACACGAAAAATGAATTTAAAAATGGACACCTTTCACATGTAAAAGTTTTCAGAATTAGTTTATGGTATAATTACTGGACATTTGGGACTTATTTAGGTTTTTGAACATCTTTGTAAAAGTAGCAAACATTGCAGGCCCTTTACTAGCACACAGAAACCACTGTTTTGCTGTCCATGAAATATTTAAGGTTTAGGTACTTTAACCTAAACAAGGAATGAAATGAATGAAAAATTTGATGCAGCAAGGTATGCAAACTGAGAAAGAACCCCCCGAAACACCACACATGTTTTAAGTGTCTAGCCATATAAACACATCGATGGAGTGAGCACGTATACAGTGCACTCTCTGCAGGCAGCACACATGCTCCCTAATGCCCTCTCTCTTATGTGGTTAGGGATCGCGCAACACAGTCAGACACATCCTTGAGCTCTGAATAACCCTTGTTTCATTACATCTTCCATGACATTGTTGTAAAATACGTGGCCCGTACTCATGAATGATTTTTGTGTTTAGACTGCATATACTGTAATTCGTCACATCAGTCTCATACATTTAGTGCATTGTGGTCAGTAGCCAATAAGTCATTTCGGCACAATGGCATGATGTCTGTCTGCTGTTAGTCATGTAGGTGACTCATTTTCACTGAGTCGGGTTTTTTTCACAGATGCTCTGACAATGCTGATGTAATGGATCATCAAAAATGTCATTTTTTGAGTATTGCCCAAATGAAACACTGAGTGGGGCATTTTATATTTTAGAGGTATATCCTCCCCTCTGCTTGGCCTCTTGTAACATCCCCAAACTCCCACAACTCCAAAAAATTACATTTTGACAGACTTTACAGAGCTTTGTGCTATAGTTACTGAACACAATAAGCTCAACAGACTCATATGAAACAAAGGCAAGTCAGTATTTATTGTGTTTGATTTAACAAAGACTCATGAGATTGTCAGTGGGGCTTTGGTATTCAACTGATCCTCAACAACACCCTCCAGTGGACATATATGGAACTGCTGCCTTTATAAGGCAGTTACTGATGCAGCCTGAACACTTGCTGAAATACAATTTTTATTAAATAAATGCTTTCTCAGTCATGTTGTTTGTAACCTGTTGTAACCTGTTTTGTTTTTGATGTATTGATATACTTCTGCCTCAGCATGTCCTTTACCTATCAATGAATATGGATAAATGCGTGTGTGTACACATGTGTAAGTGTGTGTGTGTGTGTGTGTGTGTGTGTGTGTGTGTGTGTGTGTGTGTGTGTGTGTGTGTGTGTGTGAGTTGAGTTCTCTGTAAATAAGGCATTAATGCTGAGAGACTAAAATGAATTTCTCGCCCACAGAAAATGACCGTCCCACATCTCTGGTCCCAGACCTGATAGACTACAACATGCCTCTTACTGCCACCTACCTGAAACAGATGAAACTGCAGTGCATGAATGCCAACGAGCAGGTAAGAGCAGTGAGGTGACAGAGGAAGAAAGAGTGTAAATGTGTCCACTGAGCTGTAAAATGATTTAATAGGGTAAAACAATTGTTTAACAAACGTATTATGCAAGAAGATGCAAAATAAATATGCAATACATAAAAAAGTATGCACACTGGATAAACATGCTTTAAGCGAAATCAAATTAATACAGTATATGGTTTGTAAGTTATGTTGTTTGCAAATGATGCCCATGTATCCAACAACTCAAAGTTGATGTGACTTCAGGTCATAAGAGAGGGGGCTTCTGTATTCTTTTAACAGAGTGTTCTCTCAGTGCATGTGGCTTTGTTATTTAGTGGTTTGGAGACATAAAAGACTTTCCATTGACTGAAAAGCTTTTCATTTATTCTTTTCTTTTGACCCCAGTTACAATCATTATGTGCTACTCTGTTATTGTGCATTATCTTGTTGTTATAATTATACATACATGAATGTTTACTATTTATTGCAAAGCTTTTTACAAGGTTAGGGTTAGGGTTAGGGTTAATTAATCCCACAAACATGTCTGAAATGCTATTGTAGAACCCCATAGACATAAAACTCCAGTGTCTGAAACACTACTTTTGTTCACTACCGCAGACATAAATTCCATTATCTGAAATGTTACTGCAGAACCCCAGAGATGTAAACTCCAGAGTTTCTGAAAATTTTTTTTTTTAACTCAACAGATGTAAACTCTAGAGTGTCTGAAACACAAGTGTAGAAGCCATAAGGTTCAGTGCCTCACACAACAGGCATATTGCTCAAGGGCCATAATGTGCAGTACATGGTCGTCAAGATAAACTCCTATAGCTTCTGTTGCCTCAGCAACAGTATATACCTGGGTTCCTGGAATAGCAGGGTTTGCAACTACCCCCCTCTGTACAGCTTATGAATGTCTCTCTGTATGACTTATAATCAAGATTTCAAAAGGCAACCTTTCAATTCACACACTTAAGGCTGTAAAAATGAACTGCTCATTCCAGAGACTTGACAGAATTTTTGCTTCCAGTAACTGTATCGTTTTACCCTAAACATTCTAAGCTTATCGAAAGTGACGTTTATAAAACGTGTAGTGTTTGTCAGTTAGCTGGACCTAGCCTGGGTGAAATATGTACATGTTGTTTAGTTACGTTGTATGTGGCTGCTTGTCTATTTCAATGGGATATGACACTGTTTTAACACTAGGGAGCAGTGTTCTCCTACTCTATATGCTGTCCGGAGTCTGCAGTCAAAAAAGACCTAAATTCATTATTCATTATTACATACATTATAAGTACAGCTTTAACAGTTCCTAATGAGTTTTAGCATTTCTATACAGAGACAATATGTAGATAAGAATACTGCTCACTGCCAAATGTGCTAGGTCAGCGACGTCTATTGTCTACTGTAATGTAAATCACATTAAATTATTCTAGGATCAGTCAGCTGCTCTGAGATCATTGCAGTTTTCTGTGTGTTTTCGGTTTTGCTTCATTCAAGAACAGGCGAAAATACAGAAACAAAGGGGGATAGAGTGGAGGTGGGGGCCACAGCTGTCAATCAAAAGGTGCAGGGATTCGCCGAGCTACTCTTCAGCACTGTAGCTAAGCGTGGCTTCGCAGTATAGACCCCGCCTTCTCCTCCTCCTGTTCTGGAAGTCCGTATGAATGGGAGACTCCTATGTCTCAGTCCGTTAGAATAAAACTAACGTCCAAAATCGTTGGACGTTGAGGGGAAAAGGAAAGATACGGTTTAAAACCCCGCTAACCGGGTTTCTAGGCAAATTCAAGCGAAAAGATTAGAGCTTTTAAACAGGTATGTGTTTTTATTCTTTCATAATTATACTATGGGTTTTTTTTTATTCTTTCATAATTATAAAGAAATTGTTTACATATTTTAGGGTAACCTATTGGCTGTGATATACTCAATCTTA
The DNA here is from genome assembly GCA_028565775.1 of Sternarchorhynchus goeldii. NCBI lineage: Eukaryota > Metazoa > Chordata > Actinopteri > Gymnotiformes > Apteronotidae > Sternarchorhynchus > Sternarchorhynchus goeldii. Next base: position 2,626,344 of record JAOXYF010000022.1, read on the forward strand.
TCCTTTTGACAGATCGAATGTACCTCGCTTGCATTTAATCTCATAGCTAAAAGAGCATTACAGTACTGGTACATTTACCTGACGATTAATAGGCTATTTTTTATTATTTTGAGAGGGTGATCTATATGTATATGATTAACATAGCCTACTGTCACATGCGTAAACCGCATAAGCTCCGCATCGGAATAGCCTACTGTTTACTTTTTAAAGCTTAACCACTTGATCGGACTGTTTAGTAAATTTTTTTATTCGCTTCATAGGCCTTGGTTTAGACATGAATTAGTCTACGTGTTTGCAGTATTTGCTGTAGACATCTTAAAAGTTAAGCTTCTTCTAAAGCAGTTATTATTTTGAATGGCACTTTCTTGTCAATTTAAACTGTACATTTAACAAATTCAGAGAAACAATCTAATTAGTTTTTGCGTGTATTCTTTGGTCTTCACGACACTAGATAGTTAGTTACCATGAACGATGTTGTATTTTGTTTTTATTTCATTGCCTCCATTACGTTCAGAGTCAATTATTGCCTTTCCTTTTTCAGTGATCTCCCAACTATAACCCTCAAAAGACTTCAGTTTATTTAAACCCAGCCGCACTGCTCAGTTTCGGCATTTCACCACTATTCTTTACTACGTTGCCCTGACTACCAGTCTCTTCATGTATTCAACACAAACTTATCTTACCTCTTGCAATCTTTTACAAGTCTCCACTTACCTCTTGTTCTGCTCTTACACCTTTGCAACCCTCGGTAAGCACTCAGGTCCTTTAGTGCAGTACTGTTGGTGGTACCTCAGACCAAACCAGACTCTTTATGTGGAGCGCACGCATGGTCTCCAAGCTCCGCAACTCACAGAATTCTTGACAGTTCTACTATTTCTACTTTCAGAATATATCTGAAAACCTCTTCGCTCTACATTGTGTTTCAGCTCGCATGTCACCCTGTGTGTCATTTCGAGTTGTCTACTATTGAGTTGTCTCTTGCTGATACTTCGTGAAGCAGCATGAAGTTTGAGAACGGCATTAGACAAAGAAATCATTTTTATTACTATTTGGGGAGCGACCCTAACCTCTTTTTTTTAACCGTTAAGTGTACTAGGGCATGGCCCACTTCATGGAGGAATTACTGTGTTTAAAACCCATTCCCCATATCCTACCTTTGCATCAGTGCAGGTAGGCCTACAGTAGCTTACTCTTAAAACCTGACTGGGCTGTATAGTGGGACTCCTGAGGGAGCACGTTGCACACTGATACTGTCTTTGGAACCAGAGCACATGCAATTTGCATTAAATCAATAATTGTGCGCATGTGTGTTAGGGAGCAAGAAGAAGAAAGAACCCTTGCACAAGAAAAAGGTTTTAAAGCCACAGTACATATCGGTGCATGCCTATTCCATTTTACATAGACATGTTTCTTAGGTCATTTGTTTGCATTGTCAAATTATTGCAATGTTCTATGGCCATTCAGATGACATCATTTCATCTAAGTAAAAATCCTTGGCTCATAGATTATACAAAGTAGGTTGTTTAAATGTTAAAATGTTATTTTATTTACAGCCTCGAATTGCACTGCTCGTTCATTCCTCGTTAGCGTGATGGGTACGTTAATGAGCACTGTGTGTACCATGAGGAAGGTTTTTGCTCAGAAGATGTTGAGGGGGAAGCCAGTACAGGGCGGTTGCTTGTCCTCGAGGCAGTGCATGTTTTGTGTATTAGGGTCGAGTCACTGTGCTGGAGGTTTTTGTGTATTAAGCTCAAGCCACTGTGCTCGAGGCAGTGCATGTTTGTGTATAAGGGTCGAGTCACTGTGCTCGAGGCAGTGCATGTTTGTGTATAAGGGTCGAGTCACTGTGCTCGAGGCAGTGCATGTTTGTGTATAA